>CAOLHI010002245.1:0-277952 GCA_948474755.1 Ctenosaura bakeri
AAAACATCCAGTTTGTCTACAAAGAGAGGTAGCCACTGATGACCAAATGCTGTTAGTTTAACTTTTTTTTAATGTACAGCCCCATATTGTCATTTGCAGCTTTGCAATTCAGGAAGTTGATGTAGAGTACCGTGTTTGCCAGCGTATAAGACGTACCTGTGTATAAGACACATCCCATTTATACACTGACAAATGCTGTTTGTTGGCATATGAGACACACTGTGGTATAAAAGACGCACCCCATTTTCAAACAGTATTTTTTGGGGGGAAAGCGAGTCTTATATGCCAGCAAATACAGTACTTCTTTCCATAGGTGGACCCTGCCATAGGTGGAATTGGAAAGAGAAAGATATATTTCCCATCAGAAATGCATTTGTTGAGGATCAGAACTCTTGAATAGGCAGTGAGCTGGGCATAAAGGGCCATCTCCAATTGTTAATCTGAGCTATAGTAAACCCATTAAATCAGTGAAACTTACATAAGTTCTCAAATTCCCAGTGAGTCTATCCTGGATTGAGGCCATTTTTTAAAATCCAGAATACTACACTTTTGAAACGTCTGTTTCCCAATGAGCAGTAGGAGAATGTTGCCCTATAACGGCTTTGTTATAAACCTGGAATACAATTTTTTCTTCTTTGGAAAATGTCTGTAGTGCATATAAAATATAATAGAGGTAAAATGGACTTTAGGTTAATTTTAGTGCTTGTATTAGTAAGGGAAATTAGTCCATGTCTGCATCCTTTATATAGGCAGACTTAAGTTATTGAAATGAATGGGGAGACTGAGCTATGGAAGAGAGCTCTGAACACTAGAGTGCACACAAGTCTCTGAATTGGAATAATTGTCTCAGTAATTTTACAAATAATTGGCCCTGACTTATAGTCTAATGGTCTCACTGCTCCAAAACAGGTAAACAGTGAACCTCAGCTGAAAAGGACTAGCAAATAAATTCAGTTACATTACTTGCTTAATCTTTGTTCCTATGTTTATTCCTTGAGTTCCAAATATACTATGCTACAATAGATTTCTATTTACAAAAGGTTTTTTTTACTGCCCATAAATCTGCATGGAGAAGTAGAAGGAATCACATTCTTTTTATTACTTCTGCTCCTCTAATTATATGTAGAGAAGATTTATTAAACAGACTTTGAGGAATAGCTTTTGGTTTATGTAAAGCTTTTTTGCCTTATTCTTCAGCTAAAAACTCCAGTATCTTACAATCAATGAAATTATTAAGAGAATCATTGTCTGCTGTCTTGGGTGGGCTGGCTGGCTTCAGACTAGTAGAATCTGTGTTGGTTTTGTTTTGTTTTTAATAGACCCCAAAGATCTACCAAGTTGAGTTAACTGTAAAAGATTTGGACTTCTAATTACAGAATTCTGAGCTCAAGAATTTGGGTACTAGAGTAGAACTAAAAGTACTTCTAAACTCCTATTCATCTCCCCAGTTGTGTTGTACTGTTGCCCAGTACAACACAAAAAGAAAAAGAGATGAGGAGTAAGGAGTGAGTTCCAGTATCAGCTGGAAATTGATCATTCGAATAACTGTAATATTTCCCATTCCATACCCTCTTTCACAAATAAAGTGTCCTTGAGCGTTATTCAATATTTAATTCTATTCTTCTGGATACTTTGGTTGAGCAGAAAACACTTGAAGAGCAAAGGTCCAAAGAAGTTTGAGAAACAAATGCCATTTAAAAGGTTTACTTGGATATGCATATGTACAAAATGAAAATATTAAAATGAATGTGAATTAGTAGCTGCCACATTTAAGACTGAGACTCCAGTAATCCTATACTAATGTTGCCAACAAAAGTAGCTGAAAACAGAATTTATGGATTTTTGCTTTTAAAAGACTGTGAAAGTGGTAGGCATCACTCCAGTAAAGCACTTCAACATGCGCTTGACTTTAAAGTTTAGTTTTCATGGAATATATCTGTGTGTGTGTGTGTGTGTGTGTGTGTGTTTAAAATGAAATGTACACTTAAGTGCTTGGCTGGATTAAAGCCCAGGTGAAGTACAGCTGGGAACATAACTCAGTTATCCTTGACAAGTTGTCACTACAAGTTACACCATACTTTGGCATTTGATGAATATTTGGGGGTGTGCTTAGACCTGTGAATTATTCTTCCTTGCCTGGTATTGGAAGCTGGGCTGGTGTGATGATCTTATATTTGCCACAATAAGTTACTGCTTAGTCGCCCTGATAAATGATTCCTGCATTGATAAAACTTGTAGCATGTTTTCAGTCTTTGTGACAAGAACTTTCTTAAAGTAGACCTGTCCAAGTAGAAAGAAGCTTAGTTTCTGTAATCCAAGCTGTACATCTTTTTGAAATCCATTTCAAAATCAAGTGAACAGCAACACATATAGACTTATTAGTATAGAATTGATTGTCATTGGCCTCGCACCATACCTTATATCTTAGCTACTAAAGGTTCAAGTAGCAGGTGCTTTTATGCATATTATTCCTTGTTTCACAGTGAATTAACATTGTAACAGTAGTTTTACATACAATTGGGGAGGAGGCTATTTTTGGAGAGAATCTTCAGAAAAACTACCTAACCCAGAATATGTTTAAAATGTCATGGTATGTATTTTATAATATTGTTGTAGCTCTGTGCATACAAATGGGAAACTCTTTCCCCTTCATTGTACGGTGTTGAATATTTCCCAAAGAAAAGTTAAAGGAATGTTGTGCAAGAAATTCTCATCAGTAACTGAGAGATATTTTAGACTGCACTTAAAAAAACAACAACACTGCCACAGCTGATCAGTGTGGCAAGGACATTTTCTTCGCTGTGGTAACTTGGACGGTAATTGATGTCCAGTCTTTGAGAACTCCATGAATATAGCTATTAGCTGAGAAGAATGGGAATAATAGCATAAATATCTTTCTTTTCCCAGGATATTAGGAAAGCCACACTGACCAGGCAGATTGTTGTGGAGATAATATTTTCTGTTCCTATTACTCTCTTAGAAAGAAGGGTCAAGCTAGTAAGAGATGAGAACATTTGAAAAAAATCCATGCTATATTGAGCCAGAACCTTTCCCCTTTCCAACCTTGTACTGAGCATGAAAGTGGTTTCCACCAGAGGGCACTATAAGAACTCCTCTAAAGTCACAGAGATTGAAACATGTCTAAATCAATGTCTGTGTACTCCCACTTCTTTATTTAGAGAGCCTGAGATTCTGTAGATTCCAGACATAGCAGAATAACAAATATTTTAGTCTTGTATAATTTGAAGTAAGGGGGTTGCCATTTGGAGGATGTTTCTTAAGACACGTCATTTGTGGAATGCTGGTCACATTCATGTGAATAAGATTCAGAGGTACCATAGTGACCAGGGCTTTTAGAAGTTCCTCTTTGAGGGGACAATAAATTTAAGAAACCTCTAATCAGCATGACTGTTTTTGTTGTCCTGGAGATTCTGGGAGTTGTGGTCCAAAAAGTAATTTCTACAAGCTCTAGTTTTGCCATGCATGTGGTGATACGTAGAATAAAGATTGCCAAGTAGAACTCCAGAGGACAACTGACAGAGCATCTGTTTCTTTAGCAGCCCATCAGCAATGAATGAAGATTCAGCAGTGGCTTCTTCAATTAGTACAACAGTTTAGGATAAAATACCCCTTTTTGTGCACTTTGATTGAACAATGCCAAACTTAGTGTCAACAAAGCATATCCTGCAACACTTAAGTTGAAATAGGCATTCCAGAAATTCTCTAAGTTTTAAATGGCTGATTTTTATGACAGTCTGCCAATGTACTGTATGGAAAAGGATTTGAGATTAGACTCTGATTTACTAAAGCAGTGACACTTGAAACTAAGTGTTTTAAATAAACGATTTATCTCATCTCTAGCTGAGGGCTACTTAAGGTTGTAATTCAAAAACTTGAATTGGTCTTCACTGCCAGAAGTTAATAAACTGAGCCCTTCGTATTTTGTAAATTCAGCTGTTAAATTCATCCTGAATGGATTCTGCAAGGAAGAAAACTCTGTAAATAGATTTTGCTTTTTTTCAGTGCTGTATAACAGTGCAAATCTGTGGTCTTCAGCTGTTCCTGGCTCAGAGTTGGCTTTCTTTAGAGTATCCATGTTAGTTTTAGCAACAGAAAGATAAAAATACTATGGCACTTTGGCGTCCAGGTCTTATGGCATGAACTGCTGGGGTAGGTGCGTGGTGCAGACATGTGAGAGGAAATAGATGACACAATTTGTTCAAGGACTTCAAGATAGCTAAAATGTAGACTATATTTGCTAGAGAAATATGATAGTAGACTCCCAGTTTGATAGTATGGCTGCGATTTTAAAAGTCTTGTTTTCAGATCAAGCAATATACTATTGAAAATGGCTTACAAAAGTTTGGTAAACAACATACAATTTTCACAAGCTACTGTATGTTATGACAACAGCAACAAAAGAATATGTTGGAACTACAAAACTAAAAGAGACGAAAGGATGACAGATTCATTCAAGGAAGAGCCATTTGAAGATGAACCCTCAGTTTTAGAAAGTGAAGAGGAAACTGCACTGAAAGCACTTGGAAGAAATAGATCAGCGGGAACAGATGACATGGTAATGGAGCTGTTTCAGGTTACAGAGGCAGAATCCACTTAGGTTCTAACTAAAATCTTCCCACAGATATGGAAAACAAAGAGTGGTTTGAAGTGCTCAATATACATTACAGTGCCCAAGAAAGGGGACACCAAGGAATGCAGTAACCACTAGACAATTGCATTAATCTCCCATGTCAGCAAAATGATGCTCAAAATTTTACACCAAAGACTTTTACCATATATGGAGTGAGAAATGCCCAGACATCGAGGCTGTATTCAGAAAAAGAAGAGTTACTAGGGATCATACTGCAAACTTGGATAATGGGGAGACCAAAGAATTTGAGAAGGAAGGACAGCTATAAACTAGACAGGATCTTAAAATATAAAGATATATATCAGAGCCAGGTTTGTCCATACTGTTGTATTTCTGACTTCTGTGTATAGTTGTAAAAGCTGGACAGTGAAGAAAGTTGATAGGAAAATAACTAATCTGAAATGTAGTGCTGGAGAAGAGTTCTATGGATACTATGGACTGCCAAAAAGACAAATAAATGTGTCCCAGAACAAATGAAGCCTGAACTCTCCTTAAAAGCTAAGGTGACTAAGCTAAGACTATCATAGGTTGTTGTGGGTTTTCCAGGCTTTGAGGCCGTGTTCTATTAGTATTTTCTCCTGATGTTTCACCTGCATCTGTGGCTGGCATCTTCAGAGGATCTGGAGTAAGACTATCATACTTTGGCTGTATCATGGGAAGACATGATTCACTAGAACAGACAATGATTCTGGGCAAGGTAGAAGACAGTAGTAAAAGAAGAAGAAAGACTCAGTCAAGGAAATCACTGCCCTGAGTTTGCAAGAGCTGTGCAGTGCTGTTGATAATAGGGTGACTTGGAACTCTTGTTCATAGAGTCTCTATCAGTCAAAGTTGACTTGTTGGCAATTAACAACAAACCAGACTAATTCATTTGGAGAAGAACTTTTAACCCCTCATGTTCCCCGCAGGCTACCTTTTTATTTGATGGAGTCTTCTTTCTTTGACATAAAAGAGAAGCATCAAATTAAGAATTAGTTTTTAATTGTTTTGCAAATAAATTTTCTGCTTTGGTGTGTATGTATGTGTGTATTATTTATATTTTAAGGATAGGTACACAAACTTTATTAGAATTAAATCAAACATTGGCATTGGTACACAAACTTGATTGCACAGATAGATGTTTACATGACCCAGGTTAAAATACAGTAATTCTGGCCTGAGCAAAAGTGAACATGCTATGGAGTGAAGATCTTCACTCTCACAGACAACATAACATCTACTGCCTGTCAAGTAGGAGGATGGGACTGTCTTGATAACTGTGTAATTGCAATGAGATTCTGTAGTCTGTTCCATTCCATGCTATATTGAAGGAGTTGGAAGTCTGATTGCACTATGTGAATGGATGTGCAGTTCTTAATTCTGCTCAGAATGACTGCCTTTGCACTTTTGAACTGCCTTTGCACTCCATGCTTTAAAAAAAGAGAGAGGGAGTGCCTCTATTTAAAAGACCTCCCTGAATTTTACAATATTATACAAGTATCAAGCAGTCTCTAATGTTCCATTCTTGGGAAGAGTACTGGGACACTTACTAGCCTTCCAGGCATTCCCGGATGCAGTAATTTTACAATATCCACTTCAGTCTGGCTTTAGGCCTTTTTAAGTGACACAGATGGCATTGATAACTTATAACCTATGTTTGGAGTGGATATGAGTACGTCTGTCCTTTGTTTCTAATGCACTTCTTGTTGTTGTGTGCCTTCAAGTCATTTCTGACTTAACGACAATCCTAAGGTGAGCCTGTCATGGGGTTTTCTGGAGCTGAGAGTGTGTGATGCACCCAAGGCTTCCATGGCTGAGTGGGGAATCGAACCCTGGTTTCCAGGATCATAGTCCAGCAGTTAGACCACTATACCATGCTGGCTTTCAATACCATGGTCATAGTTTCCTCCTGGACCACCTCTCAGGAATGGGACTTGAAGATGCTATTTCACAGTGCCACTGTTTTTTCTTAGATAAGTTCAGAGGGTGTCCCATTTTATGCCCTAGCTATTGGTCTGCAAGGTCCTTCAGAGTTCATTTCTGTTCTCTGTGCTATTTAACAGGCACATGTAACAGAGGTGCCTGACAGAGGCTGTCCAGAATTTAGGGGATTGGTGTCACCACTATGTGGATAATATCCTGTTCTATCTTTTCTTTCCACCTAGTTCCAAAGAAGCTGTTTCAGTGTTAAACTAGTGTCTGATGTCAGTAATGCAATGAATAAGGGTGAACAAACTGAAATGTAGTCCAGACAAAATAGATATTCCCCTGGTTAGTAAAAAGGCAGAATAGAACACAACAATTCAACGTATGTGGGATGGTGGTATACCTTGTCTGAAGATACAGATTTGCAGCTTGAGTGTACTCCTGGATTCAGCCCATAGTCTATATGCCTAAATTTCACTGGTGGCTGGCAGTGTATTTGCACAGTTAAAGCTAGTGTGCCAGCTGCTTCAATTCCTGGAGATGTCTTATTTGGCCATGGTGACATATGCCTTGGTTATATCACATGTGGATTACAGTAATGTAGTCTTATCTGAGTCTGTGTTTGGGAAGAAATTTCACTGGGTCCAAGTTTCTTTGACCAGTCTGTTGTGACTGCAGCTGCTTACAGGGAGAATTGAAACAAATTCTTACGATTTTACTAGCTACTGATCTGTTTCCTGACATCATTCAAAGTCCAGGATACAGCATCAGAAGAAAGGTGGGATGCAACCAGAAGTAGTATTCTCTGTTCAATCACAATTACATATATAGATCAGGCTGAATCTCAATTTAATGAATATACAAATTACTGAATTTTCATAATGTGTTCTAGTATTGAGAAATATGATGCATGTGTTGATTCTGTCTTCTGATGATGAGGTTTTGAAAATATTTTTCAGGGTTTTCTAATAACTTCAAAACCTGAGAATGCATGTGAACCCATAACTCCTCCACCTCTGAAAGACAACTCTTCCCATGAATTTATTGTATTAATCAGAAGACTTGATTGCAATTTTGATATAAAGGTAGGTAACCATTAATTTCTAAAGTTTTGGGAAGTACAGAAGTTGTTATGGTTCATAATCGTGTTTCCTTGTCCTTTTAAGATGAACATGTATGTCTGACACACACACACACACACACACACACAAAGTGATACTGATGTGCTTTTTCCTACATCTGTCCTCACTGTGGAATTTGTATTCTTCTCTGTGGTCTCTGTGACTCCTGTATGGATCACCTGAGCCTACACAGTGCAGATTCAGATTATTTTAATGCTGATTGATACTTTTTGATGGCAGATTTTCCTATTCCATACTTTTTGTTTAAATCACAGTTACCATCTGTCTCCATGTATGATGAAGTTCTAGGAGTGTGGCTATCTGAAATGCCAGAGCAGCCTGGAAGCAGGTTGCCAGACAACCAGAATACCGTAGCTCCTCAGGGGAGAAACCCAACCCAGTAGTGTGTGGGAGGGGCTGGTGGCTGAGAGAAAAAATTATATAAAGCCAAGTACCAGTTGGCATCGAGTCCTTCAGTGAGACTCTAAGCAAAGAGCTTGGGAGTAGGGACCCTTAGCCAGGCAGAGAGTGTGGCGACTGTGTTGCCAGAGTTAATTCTCAGTGGAAACCTAGTGAGAGGCAAAAGAGTAATTGAACACTAATAGAATCTGGTCAGAGAGTATGACCTAGATTGGGGGTTGAACCTTTGGTGGGAGTGTAGCCAAAGGGCTGTTTATAATACCTGTGGTTTATATCTAAGTCTAAAGATAGAAGTGAATTGAAGAAAGGTATCAACCTTGAACTGCATTTGAAATCTGAAATGCTACTTTTTTCTGATTGTTATCTTAATAAATGTTACAGTTTATTTTTATAAATACTGACTCAGCTGAGTTGTATACAGTATATAAAGTATCGTAAAAACACGTTATCATAAAGTTATTGAGTAATTCTAAACAAACATTGAAAGCCCTTACCCTTTTACACAGAGAGAGAAGCAGAGCTGTGTGTAAAGACAGGGCACTTTACCAGATGAGGAACTGCACACTAATCTGAAAGAAGTAACAGCCTATCACATTATTGGTGCCAGTGCAGGGGGATCCAAATGATCTAGTGTTGAGATTTTAACATCCTGAACTACATCCAAGGGTGTTAAAAGAACTGGTAGAAGTAATCTCAGAACCACTGGCAAGAATCTTTGAGAATTCCTGGATAACAAGAGAAGTCACAGCAGACTGACCGAGGTCAAATGTTGTCCCCATGTTCAAAACAGGTGAAAAAGAGGACTTAAGCAATTATTGCCTAATAGCAGCCTAATAGCAGTACTGAGAACAATTCTAGAGCGGATCATTAAACAGGCAGTCTGTAAGCACTTAGAAAAGAATGCCTTGATTACTAAAAGTCAACATGGGTTTCTCAAAAATAAGTCATGACAGACTAGTCTTATCTTATTTTTGATAAGAGTTATAAGCTTGGTAGATGAGGGGAATTGTATGGATGCAGCATATCTTGATTTCAGTTAGGCCTTTGATAAGGTCTCCCATTATGGTCTTGTAAACAAGCTAGTAAAATGTGGGCTGGCCCTACAGTTAGGTGGATTTGTAATTGGTTGACCAACTGAACCCAAAGAGTTCTCACCACTGTTTCTTTTTCATCCTGGAGAGAAATGACTAATGGGGTGCCACAGAGTTCTGTCCTAGGCCCACTGCTATTCAACATGATTTGGATGATAGAACAGCGGGCATTCTTATCAAACTTGCAGATGGCACCAAATTAGGAGGGGTAGCTAATACCCCAGAGGACAGGATCAGAATTCAAAATATCTTTAAGAGATTAGAGAGCAGAGCCAAAACAAACAAAATGAATTCAACTGGGAGAAATGTAAGGTATTATGCTTAGGCAGGAAACATACATTCTGTGCAGAAATTGCTGTTTCCTTATTCCTCTTTCCCCCCACCGAAAAAGAGTCGCAAAAGACTAATTTTCCCAAATAATGTCCTAGAGAGTAATCATATCGAAGGCAGTGATGGAAAAATTAAGATCTTTCATTCTTGCTGGTGATAACAGAATGCACAAAGTTTTTCATCTTCATTACAGTACTGAGTGTATAAGTGAGTTCAGCCACAGTCACACCTGCTGACTGCTGTATTGCTGTCAGATCCTTCCTTTGATAACTATCCACTTCACAGAAGATTGGGGATTTATATTGGTGTCAGGAAGAAAATTGTTTAGTTCCCTTCAAGCATCCTAAATTTAATACCATAATTTCTGAGGCTGTTCCAAAGAAATCTTTTCAGAAGAAACATTCTACCTTTGAAGTCATTAACTGTAATAGCTTAAAAACTTTTTCTTACAGCAGCTATCTTCCTTTGGGTTTCTAATTATCAAGCATGCTTCAACTCTTACCAGCAATTCCTTTAGTAAAAAGTGGTGGTCTTCCACAGTCAGTTACCTGAGGATGGAAGGAAGATAGTCTATCTCTTTCAGACTAAGGCACACTGTTAATCAGACCAGCAGATAATCACAGCACTCTATATAGACAACTGTAACCCTGCAAAGGCACAGAAAGTTGATATCATTGGTCTTTACTCTGGATGGGAAAAAGTGAAGACCTCTCTTTCAACGAGAGGCCAATTTAGTTCCATATTGTACTACAATACAGTGTACAGTCTCACAAGCCCACACCCGTGAGTGAGTAGTTTGTTAATGTCTCATATACGTGAGTCACAAACACCACAAAAAACCAAGTTATTGATCTGTAACTGTAGTTCTTTCAGTGGTTAATTTTGAACTCCCATAAGTCCATTCCCCTCTGATTGTTTTCCCTGTTTCTCTTTCGAACACTGCTATAGCAGAAAAGGAACTGAGCAAGTGGGTTTGTTATGTCCTTTACAAGATGATTCTGACTTACAACTGACCCTATTATAGTGTTTTCTTGGTAACATTTATTCAGAGCTTTGCCTCTGTCTTTGTCTTAGGCTGAGAGATTGTCACTTACTCAAGATCACCCAGTAGGTTTCTGTGGCTGAGTGGGAATTCAAACCTTGATCTTCCGGAGTTCTAATCTAATCCACTAGCAACCATAAGATATATATACAGTAGTGTGGTGTGGAGGAGATTATCTTTAAAAACCCTCTCACTTCTAGAAGATTCTGAACAGGCACTGTGCAGACAGTCCATATGTGTGAGTCCACACATGACCACCGAACAATCCACAGTTACAGGTGAACAACCTGTGCTTTTCTGTGCCTTTAAAGGAGGGCTAGAAAAGCTTTTTCATGGCGAACCATTAACTCACAAAAAAAATCATGCCACATCCAGTGTTAGGTGGAAATATAGTCAAAGTGGGCAAAGTTTGCAAGCTTGTTAAGTTGTCTCACCCAAAAGTTTGCAATTGTTGTTGTGTGTTTTTATATCTGTGTTTTTTATCTGGAAATGATTTAAATTGTCTGTATTATATGCCATCCTGAGATCCTGTGACAAAGGGCAGGATGGAAGTATTTTAATAAATGAAAAATAAGATTGTGTCTCGCCCTGTCTGCTGGTTGACTTGAAATTAGGTCAAGGGCTACAGCATGTCTCACCTCAGCTTGAAAGTATATTGTGAATGTCTGACATTTCTTTGTCCTATTTCATGATTTACAATAATCCTTTCTTATTGTTGTTGTTGTTGTGTGCCTTTAAATCATTTCAGATTTATGTTCTACTTGCAATTTTTTCATTATAAAGAACTTTTTCCAGTAGCTCACCAAGATCATGCACAAATGCTTGTTTTCATTGTGACTGTGAGCTCTGGTATAGAAAAGGAAAAGGAGGGTGTTGCTTTGTGGGATAGGAATTGATTTGTATTGGATTGGTTTGTACCATTCCTTTTTGAAACTCATCACAAGTGGGTGCTTCAGCTGTGGTAACACAAATAGAAAGTAGCATTGCAGCTTTGAAAGTGTTTTGTTTGGCAGAGCAGGTAGAGAATAGTCTACTAATTCTTTCAGAGTTGCTGTTGGAATGCCTTGAACTTTTGCTCTTCTATGTTCCCTGAATATTTATAGATAGATAGGAAACTACCTTATATGGAGTCAGATGACTTGTCCATCTAGTCTGTTATTCAATTTGACAGGTAGAAGCTCTTGAGGTTCTTGGGCTGAGATGTTTTCTGTCGCCTGCTATCTGATAATTTTAATGGGCTATGGTAGGAGTCGAACCAGGAATCTTTCACATAGAAAATCCTTGATCTGCTACTGGGATGCAACATTTTCCTTGTTTGTTGAACTAAACATGCAGTTTCTACTTTACTTTAGTTGTGTTCCAGCTAACACCTGAATGTCTCTTCAGTAGATACAGAGGTATATAGGAATCAAAACATTAGTAACTGAAGCTCTTTCTTTTATATGTAAACACCTGCAACCATTAAAAAGGAAGCAACACTTTAATGCTACATAAAAGACACAGGCATTTATGCAGCTTCTGTTATTCCAAGTGGGGTAAACTTAGCTTTAAATTTCACTATAATAATTCCATTTATCTGTTGCTTTAGTCCTTTCATTTCTGTCAACTCCAGAGCAATGCAAATGTCTCCCTAAGTGAAGTCAAGTTATTGCATGCAAAATCCCAAGCATATGAGCAATAGTGGGCCTCCATATTTAATAAAGATTTGTAAAGGGATTTAGGCTTAGTACAAGTAACTATAGATTAATAAATGGAACATTTCAGCCATTACTGTTGAAATCCATAATCACAAAGCCACTGAATTAGAAACATTTGTTCTTGTTTGTATTATCTATAGCACTTAAGGGCAATTTTTTTTTTAAAAAAACTGCCTTCTGGCTACAGAGTAGTATAAATATTTCTGTTTCACTTAATATATGCTTCTTTCCTTCATAAATAATCTTCTTTCATGAGAAGACACTGAAACTTTGGAACAGCATGCTGAAAGTTACTCCAGGTACCTATGTCTCTTTCTCTATGAACTTCTATTCTGGTTCACAGTGAGAGTTGTAATAGTGAATATGGCAGTCTCATGCCTATCAATAGTGCAGTTGAAACACTGCTGCCCATAGATAAAAGGGGTTTTCAACAAGTATGCTAGAGAAGTTCATCAGATATCCAAGGGGATAATTGGTTGTGAATTAAAACCATAAACTCCAAATAGCCTGATACATCCTAACATGCTCATTATTTCATGAGAGCCACATAATGGTGAATGCAGTGGAAGGAAGGACTCTATTGGGATATGAGCTTTGAAGTATGCATCTAAAACCCCAGTTCCTTTCTCTTTCTCTTCTTCTCAGTAATGATTACTGAAAACAACCCAGGATCTTAAACCAAGGGTTTATCCTGGTTTTTCTCCCTAACAAGTTTAAACAGATCACAGTTTCTCTAGTTTGGAAATCACGGGAAAATGTGTTTTCTCTATAATCTGCGGAGAGAGCATCCAGTCTCTTTACAGGTTCAAATGAAGAGAAATTATAGGGCTGTGAAGCCAAAATACTTGTAGTGGGATGTGATTTCTCACTGTTTCTGAGCCTGGCTGATGCCTGAAAATAGTTCTCATGAAATATTTTTCTCGTTGAATGTTTTGTATGAGCCACCTTTTTATCTGAACATGTTGATCTATTGTATTTGGAGCAGAGACAACACTTTACGAATTCTGAACATAAAAAACTGCTATAAAAATAAAATGAAAATACTACATTAGAGTGATGATTTTCTGGGTTGTCATACAAACACATAGTTACAACATGGAAAGAACAATAATAGGAAATGTACGCTATTATTCTGTATAATTAGCACAGAAAGTGTGTCAGGTACTGCATTCTGTTGTAATAGGTGATGCTCTAGCTGCTCTACTGGACAGATTTTCTGATTGCCCCACAAGCAGTCCAACCTAATGGTGTGCTGTTAATATACACTGATTAACATACAGCTTCTCATTATTACAAGGAAGTTCCAGTGATATGGCAGTAGATGATACAGTGTTCAGTGTGAAAGGTAATAGCTGGGCTCAGCACATTATGTAGTTATTATAGTGCCAGTCTTTTCTCAAACAAAACAAGAGTTGAATGTAGAATGGTATAATGACAATTGCAGTCATATTAACAGTTGCCTGAAGCTGCTGTCTGCATCTGTCATCTACTTTAGAGCTGAAGGGTGGTGTGGATTCCTTTGGACTGCTATCCGCTGATGAGCCGCAGGAAAGGGAGCTTGCAGCTGGGTGATTGTGAACAGAGCCATGTTTAAAGCAGGAGTTGGCAGTTTCTAGGCCCAAATGCCAATTTCCCCCACCCCAGAGCTACTAGGTCACATCTGCCCACTCTTGCCAAAATTGCTATGGTAACAAAAGTGAGCCTTTTTTGGTCTTCTAACATTGTAAAAACGGAATAAGCCCTGTATAGTTTGTGTGCTTTGCTTTGTTGGCTATTAGTCTTCTGGAAAATTTCCATATTGCTCTTTTCCTAGAAGGAAGCTGTATGTGCTTTCCTTCTAAGCTCCTTTCATTTCCAAGTCTGCTGTTGGCCTCTAAAGTAAGCCACAGTTAGAAAAAGCCTTGTTTTTGTTACCACCATAATGGGTATTTTAAGGACACCTGGAAAGGCTTGGGGACTGCTATAAAGGATGGAAAGTGGGCAGACTGTGACCTGCACGTTGCCCAGTCTGTGTTAAAGTTTATGAAAGGATTTAATTTGATTTGTAAAATTTTGAAGGCCTGCCTTCTATTGGTACTGCCAACCAGAGTCAACCCATTGAATCAGTGGGTTTACATAAATGTTGACTCAGCCTTCAACAGTTGATTCAAAAGATCTACTATAATCAGGACTACCAGTGAATTTCAGGCCTAAGTTTTTGACATCCCCATTCCATGTTGTTCTTGTTGTTGTTGTCCATTTCCAACTTCCAGCCCTATGGCTGTCAGAGTTCAACTCCCAACTCATGCCTCTCTGTCAGAAAGGGAAAGAAGGCGATAGTACTTGCCTAGGAGTGGGGAGTGTCCAATGCAAACACCAAGTAGAAATGCTGAGCTGAGCCAAATCCAAATCCAAAAAGTCCAGAATGCCAAAGGTCCATCCAAAAAGGGTCAAGAGAGCTGCAACACAAGGGTCATGAGAGCTTGAGTAGTGATTTGCTACAAGCAGACAACAAACCATGCCAACAGACTTATATAGCTGATGAAAACAGGTGTTACTCATCATTGTTCTGTTTTCTCAATCTCACCAAAGTGAGATTGAGCTGCTTGTTTTTGTCTCCATGATTGGGGACTGGGGGGCAAAGGTGGATCTAATTCCTCTAAATTATTGCTGGTCCCCTCTTCCTCTGGCATTGGTTGCAACAACTCTGTCTCAGCTTGTCTTTCAGCTGATGGGGGGGGGGTTTGGCAAGATAGTTTGATCTATTGTTTCTGACACAATCAATTGCCCATTGACCTCTGAGTTGTCACAGTGGCGACCCTGTTACAGGGTTTTTTTGGAAAGATTTGTTTGGGAGATTGCCTTGGTCTTCCTGAGGCTGAGAGGGTGGGATTTGCCCAAGATCACCCAGTGGGTTTTCGTGGCTGAGCTAGGATTCGAACTCTGGTCTCTTTACCTATTAAAAATATTACCCAGACAGAGCTGGTTAAAAAAAAACAGACAAAAAAAATATCCACACACCTAAACAATGGTTTAACATTAAGTGTGTACAATCAGCACTGCAATTCCACAGGTTTTGCTTTCCACAAAAGGTGTCTTGTTATTGAACCCTAGTTTAAAACCACAGGTCATTTTATTTATCTATTTATTAAAATACTTATATCCCACATTTTTATTGCTGGATTTCGTAACAGTGTACAGCTAAAACAATAAACAATTTTAAACTGTTCCAAGTTAAAACAGTAAAATAGCTTAGAAAGATAAAAATGTATTAAATGCAACTACTTCAAACAGCTCAAAAGGCTAGTGTATTGTTCAGTCAGACATTTTTTAAATACTCAAAGGCCTTCTGTTTTTTTTTAAACTACTTTTAATGTAAAATGCAATCCTAGAAGGTTGGAGGGGATTTTGCCATGGTCCACAACTATTCCAAACTCGAAGGATTGTTCTGTGCCTTCACCTTGTTTCCAGCTTATGTCAGCCTTAAGGTAAACGATCATGGACACTTCTCAGAATGATTTGTTCAAAGGGGGTTTGCCATTGCCTTCCACTGAAGCTGAGAGAATATGACTTGTCCAAGGTCACTGGATGGGTTTCTATAGCTGAATGGGGATGTGAACTCTGATTTCCAGGAATCCAACACTCAAAAGCCTAGACCATGCCGGCTTTCAGGGGTACCTTTTTCAAAACCAGAAGTGTTTTCTGGTCACTTTCTCTTTAAGGAAAAGATCTCTCCTGGGCCTAGAATAGCCAGGTGCTGGCCAAAAACATGGTGAAATTGCTCCCCCCATTCCCTAGTGGAAAGCCATGGGCATTTTGAATTTCCAAAATGAGCCCTCCTAGATCAGATGAAGAGTGTGAACTGCCCTGGATCTTGGGTAGTTGTCTTCTCTTGAACTAAATTGTATTTTTCTCTGTAAATGCAAAACAGCCCAGTCAGCTGGATCCAGAGAGTTTTTTTGGAAGAAAAAAGAGAAACCTTGGGGGTAACCATGAATTTTCTGTACATACATACAGCTCTCATGCATAGTGAAGTATTTCTGATTATATTCCACTACAGGTTTATTTTAAAATTGAGTCATAATTCAGATCCTCTGTTGTACATGCCAGAAAACATCAGACATATCCCACCTAGAAATTTTACAGCTGAATGCAGTTATGAGAAAAACTGGGTCTAGCTCTTTCATTTAAACTCTTGCTGCAGTGGGAAAGTGAGCCATGACAGCAAATGACAGATTTTTTCTTTGCAGCATGCAGAAATATATAGCCTGTGTGTATCCCAAAGGATTTGTGTACCTGTAGTGACAAGAGCTGCCAGAATGTAAATGCCAGTTTCCTTTAGGAGAGATAATTGCTGTGACCTGGACAGGGGTGGCAGAAAGTGCAGTATGGTTAACCTACTGTAATGGAAGAGGCACCAATATATAGGACAGGCTTTGCTGATTTATGCACTTGGACAGCAAATGCCTAAAGAAATTCTATCAGCTTTAGAGGGCATAATTGCAAACAGAGTTGGGTTATCTGTGCGTCAGAAATGCTTACTGAGCCCTAGGCATGTTGTAAATTATCCACTTACGAACTAAGCAGTAGGAAATTGGAGAGGACACAACATTTGAGCAAGAATGATGTCGGCTGAAGTTAACAATAGATTGGTAGATGACTTCAGTCACTTGCAATTCTTGAATGGGAATTTGCACCTTTTCCTTTTTAAAGGCAGTGCCCAGTTCTGCACAGTATTATATTAGATCTCTTTGAATCTTTTGATGAAACTCCTAACACCTGTTTAGAAACCAGTCTGGAAGTTCAGTTATTTGACTTCTGACCCTGAACTCAGTGGACCTGGCTTTGATCCATCCTTGGGTTTGTTAACTTTGTTATACCTGATATTAGCAGGAATTGGAAAAATACTGAAGGACTGCCTTCCCCTGGTTCAATTTGCCAAAGTATGGAAGAACATCCCCAAAACTTCTTCAAATGCCACTTCCTTTGAACAAGTGGTGAACAAAGTATGGCCTTCCAGATGTTGTTGGGCTGTAACTGGTGGCACTGTGTGGCTCTCGTGTCAGAGGGCTCATGAATCCACCCTTGAATGAACTCAGTCTCAAACTTCAAAGGACCTACCCAAGGTTCTGACCTCCCCAGTACTAGGTTTAACAGCCTGGATAGCTACTTAAATCCTGCAAATTCCTTGCCCCACTGATATTTGTAAGTTGTTCGCCACCTCGATCCATATGGAGAGGCGGGATACAAATAAATAATAATAATAATAAAAAAACATATGGGAGATACCAGCCAACATTCCTCATCATTGGCCGTGTTAGCTAGGGCTGATAGAGTTGCAATTTAACATTTGGAGAATTAAAATTTACTCATTCCAATTTTAGAGATTAGATGGCATGACTGGGGATACGAGTTTGTCTGTGATGATGACACAACAATGAAATGTCATTCTCAGGGAGGCTTGTGTGATATTGAACTTGACTTTTAATTGGGTTTTAAAGTTGTTTCTCTTCCTTTGGACTGCCTTGGAACTTTGTTACTAAATAAATGATAACCTTTTGGCTCCACAAAGAGACTTTTTAATTTCTTCATGAGTTTTAGAATTATGGGTGGTGGTAGTGATTAGACTTCAAGTTTTGAATCTGTGTCCCAGGGACTCCTGTTTTCTGAATGATTCTTACTGACTTTATTACTACTCTGTTATGGAACATATGCGGAACATTTTTAGGTCTGCAAAGGCTAACACATTTATATTGTAGTTCAGAAAACCTTATACCGTAACACCTTTGTTGGTCTTTCCAGTCTTGGTGCCACACAGGCTACCTCTGGAAGTTGTGGTAAGTTACTGTTGTAGCAAAATAACATACAAAACATAAACAACCCTGTTGTTTCTGTTTGTTTCTTCAGATTGCCTCCATAAACTTGCTTTGTCTACTACATCATTATGGGTGTTGATCTTGATTCATTTTTTAAAAAATGAAGGGGCATTGGGATATCAGAAATGACTTTCAGGCTACATACAGTCCATGGGCTGCATTTTCTCCACTCCCTCACATTGGAAAATAGCTGTAGATGAAATGGCTGATGGACAACAACTTAATTCCATATTACTTTGGTCTGTCTTGCTGTGGTTAGCTGCTAGTTTATTTGGTGACCGCCCATAGAAAATAAAACTTTAGAATAGAAATTTCCACACTTTATAAGCTGGTATGTAAACTACTAAAAATTCACAGTGTGTCTTCAAAAGTGTTGATTCACCTGCATAATTGGGACCTAGCAAAACCAACGTATGTTGATTAGTATTATGTCAATTATTGCATAAATATGACAAATATGGGCCAAAATACTGGGGTTATGTTGCTTTTGCAAATCACTAAATTGTTTCAGCATCATGGAACTATGAAACAATGATGTGAAACATATGGATATGAAAGATGTTTACTATTATGTTCATGAAAGAAAACAAAAAAACCTATTGAAAATATCATTGAAAATTTGTTTCTGAGATTTAGTGCTTTTCTTCAGGGAATTATTTCCATTTCAGGTTAAAGGAAATTTCAGATAAACAAAACATTTTTGTATGTATATTCAAAAACAGCCTGGTATTAGGATATCCATCTGCTAATTTTAGTCAGAATGGTAGTGTGGTGGAATAAAAATAACTCACCAAATGTTGTCAATATAACACAGTATCTAAATAATTTGGACGTATTTTGAAGAGTTAGGATATCCCTTTAAATATACATGCTATTATCAACTTCCTTTGACATGAAATGCAGAGAACTGAAATATTGCATCTTATATGGACAAAAAAGAACAGTACACTGCCACTGTGGTGTCACGATCACAAAATTGGACTGAGACTGGGGGCACCAGATTTCAATTTAGTTATGGAGACAGCTAATCATCATACTTTGGTCCAGTAGTCTGCCTCACAGAGTTGTTCACAGGATAAAATAGTGAGATACAATGATGTATGATAATCCTTTGTAAAGAAGGACAGGTTTTTTTTAAAAAAAATAGTGATAATAAAAGAGAATTATTTGTCTTTGGCAGCTGTTGCTCAGCAAGATGTTGCACAAGATTCCTTAAAATATGACAAAATGTTTTTGGTGATTTCTCAGTTTCCAAAGCCTACAGCAAGTCAAAAAATAGAAATTCCAAATGAAGAGCCTTGTAGAACCAAAAGAGAGAGGCCTGCCAGAACTCATTGGGAAACTTTGGGCTAGAAAACAGGAGAGAGTTCTCTGAGGCACTGCTGCTAAGATACGCATGTCAAAAGGAGAAGGGCAATGAGAGAGAGAGAAGTGCTGCTCCTAACATTCCTGAGGTTAAAGGATGCCCGCCTGCACGTTTCTGGTTTATTTTTCAGTTTACAGACCTGAGTTTTCAAGTTGGTAGGAGGCCATTCTTATCCATTTGCTTGACCACCACTGCTGTATGTTAACAATCAGAATATTAGCTATTTATTTATTTATTGAAGTACAGAGTCATAGAGTTGGAAGAGTCCATGACAGCCATCAAGTCCAAGCCCCTGCCATGCAGAAACACCTACTCAAAACGCACCGAGCAAATGGCCATCCAGCCTCTGTTTAAATACCTCCAGAGAAGGTTGTTCCACTTACATGCTTGTATGGTCCTTTCCGCTTAAAAACCGAAAGCATTTACAGTGAACTTGTGGGTGGTTCAGCACTATAAAGAACAACAATGTTACATATTCAGCTGCTAATGAATTAGTTTAAAACTAATGATAAATTTGGCAGAATATCTCATTTATATATATTCACTTAACTATGAAAAGCTATTGTGGTGTAGCAGTTTGAATATTGGACCGGGACTATTGAGGGATTCAAATCTCTGCTCAATCATGGAAACCCCCCAGATGCTGTTGGGAAAGTCATACTCTCTCAGCCACAGAGGAGAACAATGGCAGACCTCCTTTAAAGAAATCTTGCCAAGGAAATGCAGTGATACATTTGCCTTAGGGTTGTCATAATTAGAAAATGACTTGAAGGCACATAAACAACAGCAACATTTACATTATATTATATTATATTATATTATTTATTTAGTGCCATCCATGTACATGGCACTTTACAAAATCAAAATACAACAGTTGACATAGAAAAATACATAATAAAATAAAGATATAAAAAAACAAAAAAGGTCAAATGTATATGCAATTACAACCAGTACAACATAATATTACTATAATGCCAATAAAATACAATGTCTATTTAACAATAAAAAGTAGTCCAACATTCCAAAAATTTCAGAAAAAAGGAAGTTTACAGTTTAGATTTAAAAACAGTAAGAGAAAGGGCAGTTCGCAAGGTCACTGGAAGGCAATTCCATGCCTAGGGGACAGGGAGAGAAAAATGGCGTAACTGAGCTAAAGAGGAGGCGATCCTGGGTAAGAAGACAAGTATTCGCAGAACATAGGTTTCCAGCGGGCTGGTAGGGAGAGATGAAAGCAACAAGATAAGGAGGAGCTAAATTATGTAACACTTTAAAAGTTACAAGGAGTTTATATGGGATCCTACAAGGAATAGGTAACCAATGAAGGGAGATCAGGAGAGGGGTAATGTGATCGAAATGGTGGACTAAGAAAATAATTTTAGTAGCAGAGTGAAAAACAGAGGCCAGAGGGGAAAGATGAGATCGAGGAAGACCAGTAAGTATAAGATTACAGTAATCGAGATGAGAAATAACGAGAGCATGGGTTAAAGTCTTAGCAGAAGAGGGAGATAGGAAGGGTCAGATTTTAGAGATGTTATAAAGAAAGAAGCAACATGACCAAGCAACAGTCTCAACATAAGAAGCAAAAGACAAAGAGGAGTCAAAAATGAATCCAAGACTGCAAGCTTCTTTCACTGAATGGATAAGTATGTTGTTGACAGTGACAGAAAAAGTGGAAAGTAAAGAAGGTTTGGGGGAGATGAGTAATTCAGTTTTCTCCATATTAAGTTTAAGACAGTGGTGAAGCATCCTTGAAGAAATACCAGAAAGACAATTTGTAATATGACCTTCAATATCCATTGAAAATTCAGAGCGGGAAAAGTATAGTTGAATATCATCAGCATAGAGGTGATATTGAAACCCAAAAGAACTAATAAGATTACCTAGGGAGAGACTGTAAAGAGAAAATAAGAGAGGGCCCAAAACAGAACCTTGAGGGACCCCCACTGAGAGAGGAAAGGAAGAGAATGTATGATTACCAACTACCACGTTAAATGAACGGCCAGAAAGATAGGATGAAAACCAACTAAGAACAGACCCAGTGAACCCTAAGGCATGAAGCGAGTCTAACAAGAGAACATGATCAACCATATCAAAGGCAGCCAAAAGATTAAGAAGAATAAGGATAGAATATAGCCCTAGGACTTGGCTATGAGAAGATCATTGGTTATTTTAGTAAGAACTGTCTCCGTGGAGTGTAAAGAACGATATGCAGACTGAAAAGGATCAAGTATAGCAGCCTGAGACAAAAAGGAGAGACAATGTGTATGGACAACACGTTCCGGCACTTTAGAGAGGAAAGGCAGGAGAGAAATAGGGCGATAGTTGATGAGAGAAGAAGAATCAAGCATAGGCTTCTTAAGAATTGGGGAAACAGTGGCATGCTTAAAACTAGAAGGAAATGAACTGAAAGAAAGAGACAAATTAACAACATGAAACAAGAAAGGAAGAATAGCAGGGGAAATAGCTATTAAGAATCGGGAAGAAATAAGATCCAAGGGACAGGTAGATGGATTAGAAGACTTCAGAATTTTAGACAATTCATCTAGCAAGACAGGGGAGAGGAAGAGAATGTAAGACAAGTGGACAATTGATAAGTTGAAAATAAGGAAGAGTCAGGAACAGAAAGAGAAGAGTGAATAGCTTGGATTTTGGTATTGAAGAAAGTAGCAAAGTCATCAGCTGAAAATAATGAAGGAAAGGGGCAAAGAAGGAGGCTTAAGGAGAGAATTAAAAATAGAGAAAAGACGCTGAGGACAACGGGAATTAGCACAAATTGATGACCTGAAATATGTTAGCTTGGCAAGAAAAATGGCATTAGAAAGAGAAGAAAGAATAAACTTACAGTGAATGAAACCTGCCTGCTCTTTAGTTTTTCTCCACAAACACTCAGCAGCACAACATGAGCGAAGATGCTGAGTGGAAGGAGTAAGCCAAGGTTGAGGCTTAGAAGCAGAAGTAGAACACATTGACAAAGGGGCAAAATTATTGAGAGCTGAAGATAAGGTAGAGTTCAGCAAAGAAACAACGGGGTCAAGAGAGATAAGAGAGCTAGGAAGAGGCAAGGAAGTAAGCAAAGCTTGGGAGAAGTCTTCAGGATTAACCAAGTGAAGCTCACGAATGGAGCAAATGACAGGATGAGGAGGGGGGGATTATGAGTAAGTGCTAATAAGACAAGGCGGTGATTGGACAATGGGAATTCAATAACCAAAAAACAAGATCAAGAGGAATGTTTAGTAAAAAAAAAAAATCGAGACAATGACCAAGGGAGTGAGTGGGAGAATTCGAGCAGAACTCAAGTCCAAAGGAATCATAGAATCATAGAAATGTAGAGTTGGAAGAGACCACACAGGCCATCCAGTCCAACCCCCTGCCATGCAGGAACACCCTCAAAGCACTCCCGACAGATGGCCATCAAGCCTCTGCTTAAAAACCTCCAAGGAAGGAGACTCCACTACACTCCGAAGACAGTAAAGAAAGAAAACGTGAAGCGGAGACATCATTAGATTCATCTACATGGACACTGAAGTCATCCAGAATAAGTAAGGGAATATTGTCTGAAATAAAAATAGTAAACCAAGAGTCAAAATCTGACAAAAAAGGAGAAAGAGGACCAGGTGGATGATAGATGACAGCAACTTGCAGATACAGAGGTAAAAAGAGTTGCACAGCATGAACCTCAGATGAAGAAAGACAATGAGTGGAAGGGAAGGAGAGGAGCGGAAACTGGCACAAAGCAGATAACAAAAGACCTACCCCGCCTTCTCTACCCTCCTGATGACTGGTGTGAGAAAAGGAAAGTCCACCAAAAGAGAGGGCAGCAGACATGGTGGTGTCATGAGCTCAAAGCCAGGTTTCAGTAAGACCAAGAAGGTGAAGATGCTTAGAAAGGAATAAATCATGAACAATAGTGGCTTTAGGAGCAATTGATAGGCAGTTCCATAAAGAACAAGAAAAACGAAACTGAGAAGAAGGGAGATAACAAATAGGTATTAGTTTTGGAGAAGGGGAAGAATATAAAGAATGAACCTGAGAGTGGGAAGTTAAGAGGAGTGCTTATTCATACCAGAATTTCAAGATTCTCAACGGAATTGAAACAGGGACGAGAAGAAAAGGATGAGGATGATGGTTTAGAATTAGATTGTTCATGTTCAATAATTCCATTGGTCTGAGGATCCACTGGCAATGTAGATGAAAAATTGCATAAAGGGAGAGGGGGGCTATTAATGAAAAACCGTGTTAAAACTAGACCAGGCATTAAAAATTGTTTTAGCCCTAAAAATAAAACCAGCAATATATAAATCCTTAAACAGAACAACAACATGCACAGTTAAATTATCATTATAAAGGTAGTCAATACATATAATATCGGCAGAAGACAAAGCGTTAGGCAAGACCTTATCAAGACCTGCAAAAAATGCACAGCGTGAGCAGACTGGTGTAAATGATTTCCAGGGTGAGGGAAATATTTAAACACCAGTTTATGGGGGTGAAGGATCAAGCTCCAGTTGGAAACAGGGCTGCTCTTAGTGGGAGAGTCGACAGGGAGGTGAACTGGACTCGCAATGAGAAGGATTTACAGATTGTAAAGATGATGCTAACTTACCAGCTTGTTGGACTTGAGAGAAATTTGACACTGCATCATGACATGTGAGCCTCCGAGTTGGATCCTGTTGAAAGGGAACATCCTGAGGGAGGCAGTTTGAACCTGTGACATTGAGAGTAAATTTAGTTTGTTTGTTTTTAATTGGTGTATTCTTAAACCTCAGATGTTCAGGCTGAGAGGATCTGTTAGATACAGAAATTGTAGAGGACTCCACCAAGTGCAGAAGTTTTTGTAGGTCTCTACAAATAGAAGACTTGGTTATGAACATTACATATGAACATTTCTCTGTTCGACATATTTTCAAGTCTTCTTCCTACGTTGCACCATCACTCGTGGTTTAATCGGGCCTGGTACTATTGTAACTAGGCAAAGTTAATCCTGGGTTGGTTTTCCTTCACCCGAGAATCTCTCTATTCAATTGCTTGGGCCTCTTGATTGTTACTGCTCTTTGTTGGCGTGTAGATATGGTGCATTTGAAGCCTAGGGCAGGTTTGGGATACAAAGTGGCAAGGAAATTGGACTGTGTAAATAGAATCTTCACAGTAAACCTGGTAAACGAATGAAACCTGAGATCGCAGTCTTATGCAAATCTTTTCAGAAATAAGCCCATTTGAGTTAATTGGGGCTTACTGCCAGATATGTGTGTGTAGAGTGTGTAGAGTAGCCTACCTCTTCCACATAAAACAGGTGGTTTTCACATATAAGCTCTATACTGTAGCAGTACCCTCTAAATATGAGAAGGAAGGACAGAGGGATGCTCATCTTCACCTCAAACTCCCTTACATGGTTGTTGAATGCTTTGGGGGGAAATCACTTGTGTCCAGAGGAGGGGCGAGTGAGCTTTCAAATTTTTTTAGATGACAAGTTCCATCTCCCCAGCCAACCTAGCCTGGGATGAGGGATTGTAATAGTTGCAGTGTAACATCTGGAGACCCACAATTTACCCAGAATCTACATGTTTATCTGGTGATGATAGACTGGGAGAGTTTTCTGTTTGTAACTTTTTAAGAATTAGTCTGAAGCATATGTTTTAACCGCAACAGTTTTGATGAAGCATCAGGGCAAGATGACAGTATAAGGATGTGGTTATGTAGAAAACCTGAGTGAGGGAAGTTTCACAAAGAGATGAGTCTGAATCCATTCTTTTGTCATACAGTCAAGGCTGCCTTAAGGTGGCTGAAAATCATAGACCAGCTTTTAATAACAGGGGATCTCCTTTCTTCTGAATTAACATGCCAGTAGGAGCTTTCTTCCCAGGGCTCACTGCTACCATAGGGCATGGGGGTTGTTGAGATTACTGAATTAATGGGTGAGTATTAAACTCCCTGCCCTATCTGGGATTTTTTAATAAAAAATGCCTCCCTGCAGCTAGTTAATTAAAGACTGGACAATTAGAGAATTCATTGACAATAGCTAAAATCCATGTATTGCAGATCACTTTGGGTCACAGAGCAAATCAACCTCAAATCAAGTGAATCCATACTAGTATAATTCCACTAAATTCACACTCACATACAAGTGGATTTTTTCTATTTATTTCCTGCACTAAAAAGCATCTGTACCACTCAAAGCTACAGTAACACGTAACTATCCAACATAAAGTTACCATGCATCAGTTGTTACTGGCAAAGCAACATTATTCAAAACCCAAAATAAGTCTAATGCTTATTTAAATATTTCATAAAGAAACTAACTGAATCGTTTCCCCCCCCCATTTTTAATATGAAAAGTATATCACAATTTTCAGGTCATGAACTAGTGCCTCATCTCTCATCCAAGACATTGAAGAAGGATTGCTTGTCAAGTGCCCACTTGTAATAGAGGTATAACAGTGGACTGTATTGCAGGCTTATTTTATGTTACTCTGTTTCTGATTGCTTATTTGTTATTTGCCAGTGTCAATTACCCTTTTACTCACCATGTTTTCTGTTCTATGTTTGCATAGATGCTGTTGTCCAACTTCTACGTAATTGTTTTATTAACAAGCATTTTGTTTCTTTTGCAGGTTTTGAATGCTCAAAGAGCTGGCTATAAGGCAGCCATAGTACACAATGTTGATTCTGATGAACTCATTAGCATGGGATCTCAAGACAGTAAGTACAGGTATCCCTTTTGTGCTGTTTGGAAACCATTTTCTGTCTTTATGGCTATGTGTCCTGCTAAGACTGTGTCAACACCTAGTCCTTGAGCAGTTCCACAGGAGATTGAAAGAAGGGTGGCGTTTGAGGAGCTGTTTCCTTTTTTTTTTTTTTTAAAGATAATGATATAATGCAGATTGAACAGATTGAAGAATAGAGTCTTGAGGGAAGCTGGGATCTCAAAGTATAGTTTAGTAGTCTATAGAAGAAAACATAGCCTGAAAAACAGGGTCTTAGCAAGAAGGGTAGTCAGTACAAGAAGTCATTCAGAAAATAGAGTAGTTAGGCAAGTGAGGTTCTATGAATCTGAAAACTGAATGATATGTGGACTTGTGTAGTCCTATCACCCAGGTCCTGTTTATGCCCTTAATTCTGTTCTAAATGAGTTCCATACTGATGAGGAGTTCTATTATTTTGCATCTGCAGGTGTATGGGGTCACCTAACAAGATCTTTACACCAATGTTTATGGGGTCTTTACAGGAAGGAAACAGTGAGATATTCCAAAATAACCTAAATGTGTTTTTTTTTTAATTGGGGGAAATGCAGTCACATGGACATGAGATTCACACAGTCACAAGGCTAATCAAAGGAAAGGGAGGAAAATATTGGATAGCGAGTTTCAGGGTGTAGAATGGGCAGTAATTACCAATCCTGAAGAGCAGTGAAGAAACAGAAGTATGGATTAGACTTGCGTCTAAGGGCAGATCAAATCAGGATTCAGAGCGACATAGTGGTGTCCACCATTTCAGATACTGCATCTGACTGCTCAAAACTGAGGGGTTTTATACTCTGTTTCCTTCCCTGAAGGGTTGTGAGTTAATTGCTTTCTGGCAGAGTAAACAAAAAGGGCTCTGGAATGGACTGATTCTTTCAATGTCTTAGTTGGGTAATGTGAATGAGAAAGGTTTCAGTAAGAAATGTGCACAGCAGGAGTGCCTGCCTTCTGCATCTGGGCTTGACTATTGATTTCTGTGGGCAATTGAGAGGATTAGCTTAGCCCTTAGAGCCATTAAGTCAGACTTTCCTAGCTAATGCATAGTGAACTTATGACCTGGCCGTGCTGAGGTCACTTCTTATCTACTCTTGCACATCTTCCCAGCCAGCATCCCTTCTTCACATGGCCTTTCAGCCATAAGTGTATATAATTTAATTTCATGCCAATTAATATTTGCCAATTAGACCATATCAAAGTGTGGGGATGTACAGCTGCTAATACTTGGAGCATCTGTTACCTCTTGGTATTAGGTGGCCGTTACACTTCCCCTTCTTACTTGGAGGTTCTTTTCCTACAGATCATCAGAGACCCACCCTGATGATCCTTCCAGGGCATCCTCTAGATACAAATATGATGAGGTCACTTTAAGGATGCTGGAGTTTTCCTGGCCAGTGCCATAGTTGAGGGAGTAATTCTGTCTCCCACTGCCTCCTGGCCTTGGGAGCTCTGGGTCATTGTTAGAGGAGCCTTGGGCCAAAGCCAGAGTCAAGCATGTACCATGAAATAACAAATCTCAGAATGTATCCAATTAAAATGGAAACATTTCTGCTTTCATTAAAGGTTCTCTTTCAGGGAATAAAACTCATCAAAGCCAAGTATCAAGTACGTAACATAGCCAGAGCAATACAAAAGTGGATACATTTTGCCAACTCCACTGTCAAGATCCTAGTAAACATTTTTGGCCTGGAATTTCAGTTTTGTTTTAGTAAATACAAAGGCAACTGCAGTTCCAAAGAGATGTTGTTATAATCATGTTAATTAAAGAAGTATTTTGTCAAATCCTAGAACCAACATGCCTTACTGGACTATGCCCCTGTCAACTGAAGTGTAGTGTTATGCAGTGATTTAAAAAACAGTTGTTCCTATAAGTAAAACATGAAGAACCCTGCTGGATTGAACGAAGGCACATCTGGTTTGGCATTCTGTTCATACAGTAGCCATCAGATACATGTAAGGAGCCCACAAGCAGGATGTAAGTTCAATAACACGTTTATAGTGGGTGAACTATGAAATAGGTGAGCTATTAAAACCCTGCTCAAAGTAGTTATTTGTAACTAGTGTAAGTCATCTAACAATATCATTAGAGCAGTTAACATAAACCAGTAATATGGCCTGTAACCAGCTTGATAAATTGCAAAATCTTAGCCCCAACTGAGCATATTTAAGAGCATTACTGTCAAGTATAATAAAAGAAGCTGATTGTGCCCACTTTTATATCAGTGTGCTGAGTACTTAAGGTCAGGTATATGATGCTGCCTGGATGCTTTGCTGAAGTCCACTTTGCTGACATTCAGTGAAGAGGTAGTAAAAGAAGATGACAGCAAAATCTTACGATCAGGTCTTGCATTCCACCTAAATGTCCATGTCTTTCAACCAGCTGTTAGCAAAGGAAGAAGCTTTTGGCAAGATCTCTGCATGTAGTATTCAAAGATAAAAAATCTAACAGCTCTAAGAACATGGCAGAAAAAGAACCTGCTGAATCATCCCAGAGGCCTATCTTCTTCGCATTCTTCTTCGCATAACTAGATATCTGTGAAAAGCCCAAAAGCAGGACATGAAGGCAGTGGCAGAGCTTGGAGTGTGTGGATGGGGGGCGGGGACAGAGGAGGGGTGGTGGCCCATACGGGTGGCGGGTGGAGGAGTGCAGGGAAGGGATGATCTCCGTCTCTGCACCCTCCTGCTAGCTGCTGCCAGTCATCAGGGAAGTGCAGGGAAGGGACGATCTCTTTCCCTGCACCCTCCTGCCAGCCGCTGCTGGGTGTGCTCACGCAAGCAATGGGTGGGGGAGTGCAGAGAAGCAAATATCTTCCTTCCTCCACCCTCCTGCTGGCTGCCCTGTGACAGGCAGGAGAGTGCAGGGGAGTGATGATCTTTCCCCCTTCCTGCGCCTGGGCAAAAGGCCAGGGAAAGGGAAGGGGAGAATGGTGGCAAGGCAAGTGGGCATCTCATGAATAATTAAATTCGTGAAAGTGAAACCTGTGAATGTCAGGAGAGGACTGAATGGTGTGAAAGTCGGCTAGTGAAAAAAAGCTGATCAAAAGAAAACCAATTCATTTGAAATGTGATGCTGCAGAAGAGTTCTGCAGATACTATGAACTGCTAAAAAGACAAATGAATGGGTCCAAGAGCAAATCAAGCCTGAACTCTCTCTAGAAGCCAACATGACTAAACTGAGACTGTTGTATTTTGGACATATCATGAGGAGACATGACTCACTGGGAAAGACAATAATGCTTGGTAAATCACTCAAGGAAATCATGGCCCTGAATCTGCAAGACTGAGCAGGGCCATTGATGATAGGGTGACTAGGGTTGCTGTAGGTGGAAGTCAACTTGTTTGCAGTTCAGAACAAAATTTTATCTGCAAAAAATACACAGTATAGCTAAATGTATGTAAATTTGCTATGAATTTCCTCATGTTCAGCAGTTGTAATGAGCAGCACACCCATAAATTAATTTTGTATGTTATTACTACTTATCTTTCTCTGTGTCTTTATAAACAGTTGATGTTTTAAAGAAGATTGACATTCCATCTGTCTTTATTGGTGAATCCTCAGCAAAGTCTTTAAAAGAAGAGTTCACCTATGAAAAGGGGTATGCAAAATTTTAATTCTATCTCAGCTATTTCTAAACTAGATTACCTGAACTGTGAATTATCAACTATTACAATCTTTGGGAAATGACAAATTTTGTCAAGAAAGGCTTCAGATTTAAATATTTTAGTAAAATTCAGCACAACCTTTTGAAGATGTAGAAATAGGAGCTCTGTATATGAGAGTCTTTCCTGTACAGCTGCATTAGCAGAAATATTCTAAATCTTTCCTTCTTCTAAGCACATGGCCTACTCAGAGCCCCGCAGCACTGAGATTGCAAGAGGCTTAGGAATTTTACCCTTCTCGTTGAGCTTGGTGCAGTAGATGAGTAATAAAAATATTTAACTGTATAAAATTCTGTATGCAAAATGCTTGGAAATGTAGTTTATTGTTGTCATTTTTTGTTATTTTGAAGAGATACTATCTGTCAGCTTCATGAGAAGAACCATCATATAAATACCAGACCTTAGAAGCATTACATTTTTGGAGTACAGTCGCCATTCTGGAAGGGATATTTGATAACTGTAATCCAAAAAAAAGGGGGGAGGGGGGTCTTAAAACTGATCTGGTTGTGTTGTTTACTGTTAAAACTGTCCTTTATGCTTGTAAGGAAATATAATCAGATTTTTAAAACTTTATTGGTAGTTTTAAAACTTGGTTTGACAAACATTTTTTTCCAGAGAAATCTTTCCATAGCTCAGATGTCTGCCCCAACTGGTACATCTCTGAAATAACAGCATTGCCAGATGGTGTGTACCAGTGGTACCAGATAATTAGTTACTTCTATATTGGTTGCCTATTAATGGACTATTAATAGTTATATATCACCCTTCTGCCTCACAGCCTCAAGGGCAAAAAGGATACCCCAAAATAACTATTGCCATATCATCAATTGATCGATGGAAAAGTGCAAGTTGACATATTTCTAGCTTTTTCTGTGCTTGTTATTTCCAACATTATATAAATTGCTCTTTGCATGGTGGTAATAATTCTTTTATAACTTTTATTATAATTCTTTTATATTTGTATAGTATTTAGTTTCTGTGACCAAAATGGCATTCAAGATGAGCTCATTCAGGAGTAACCCCACATCCATATGTTTGCAATTTAATAAGCTTGACATTCAATTCAGAATGAGCATGCCTGTCAATGCACATTCTATAGTGACTGGGTCCAAATACAATGTCAACATTCTCTGTTAAATAAGTTTTTACTTGTCCCCTACTCTGGATCTTCGTTTAATAGTATAATGAGTGATTGTATGACCAAAGATTCTGAATTCATGGTGTGTTGTATTTCTGAAGCGTATCATGTCAGAGTTTAGCTCATTCTAAACTTCCCATCTTCTCTTTTGTCTCCATAGAGGCCATATTGTGTTAATCCCAGAGTTCAGCCTTCCTTTGGAGTACTACCTAATCCCATTCCTAATTATTGTAGGAATCTGTCTCATCCTAATAGTTATTTTTATGGTAAGTCTAACTTTTTGTGGTCCTCTCTCAACAAAGTAAGTGTGTGCGTGTGCGTGCGTGTGCAGGTGTGAGATATACACACTCATTTTCTGTCTGTACTGTTGTATTACTAAAACTCATGGTTTTCTGTTAAGGTGTTCCTTTTAAAAAATGAAGGATATAAGCTAATTTTTTGCGGCTAATCATCCTGGCATTTCTGAGAGACGTCTTGGCATTTCCCTTTTCCTGTTGGCATCGTATTGATTTATTTGCAGGAATTGTGTCTGTCCTTCCCTGCCAAACAGGGAAAACACATAGACTCATAGAGCTGGAAAAGACCAGAAGAACCATCCAGTCTAGCCCCTGCCATGCAGGAATCCACAATCAAAGCACTCCGAACAGATCGCCATCCAGGCACTGTTTAGAAACCTCCAAAGAATGAGACTCCACCACAGTCCAAGGCAGCAGAATATTCTACTGTCAAACTGCTCTTACAGTCAGGAAGTTCTTCCTCATGTTTAGGTGGAATCTCTTCCTGAAGTTTGAAGCCACTGCTCTGTGACCTAGTCTCCAGAGCAGAGAAAACAAGCTTGCTCCATCTTCCATATACCAGCCCTTCAAATGTTTAAACGTGGCCATCGTATGACGTCTTAACCTTCTTTTCTCCAGGCTAAATATATCCAGCTCCCTCATAGGACATAGTTTCTAGTTGTTTTACTATTTTGCTGGGCTCCGCTCTGCATATGTTTCAGGTTGTCACTGTGCTTCTTGAATTGTGGTGGCTGGAAGTGGACACTGTATTTCAGGAGAGGTCTGACCAGAGCAGAATAGAATGGTACCATTACTTTTCTTGACATAGGTTGGCACTGTTCCCTTATTGATACATCCTAGAATCACATTGGCTTTTTTAGTTGCCATGTAACACTGTTGACTTATGTTCAGCTTGTGATCTACTTAGCCTCCTAGACCTCTTTCGCATGCCCTGTGGTCAAGCCAGGGGTCACCCATCCTATATCTGTGCATTTCATTTTTTTCCCTGCCTAATTATAATATCTTGTATTTTCTCCTGTTGAAATTCATAATTTTGGTCCAGCTCTCTAATCTGTTAAGACCATTTTGAATTCTGATTCTGTCCTCTGGGGTATTAGATACACCTTCTAATTTGCTGTCATCTGCAAATTTGATAAGCATGCTCTCTATTTCATCATCTGAATATTTGATAAAGATGTTGAATAGTACTAGGCCCAGAACAGAACCATATGGCACCCTTCTGTTACTTCTCTCCAGGATGAAGAGGAACCATTGGTGATCATCTTTTGGGTTTGGTCAGTCAACCAATTATAAATCCACCTAACAGCCTTATCTACCCCACATTTAGCTTATTTGCAAATATATCATAGGGGACATTATCAAATGCCTCAAGATATGCTACATCCACAGCATCCCCTTCATCTACCAAGCTTGAAACTCTTATAAAAAAAAAGGGAGAGAGAAAATTAGTCTGGCATGACTTGTTTTTGAGAACCCCATTTGACTTTTAGTGATCACTACCTTCCTTTCTAGGTGCTTACAGATTGTCTGTTTAATGATCTGCTCTAGAATCTTTCCTAATATTAATGTCAAGCTGAAGGGGTAGTAATTGTTTGGTTCCTCTTTTTCCCTTTTTGAAACGGGGAGACAACATGTGTCCTTCTCTAGTCTGCTGGGACTTCTCTTGTTCTCCAGGAATTCTCAAAGATTATTACCAGTGATTTTGAGATTACCAGTTCTTTTAATATCCTTGGATGTAGTTCATCTGGTCCTGGAAATTTGAATGATTTAGAGTTGCCAGGTATTCCTGCATTACCTTTTGCCCTGTTCTGTGCTGAATTTCCCCTACTGTATCATCTGCTTCATTTTTCCCAGGTGGAGTATTGCTTTCCTTTTGGGAGAAAACTGATGCAAATAAGATATTGAATAATTCTGCCTTTTCTCTGTCCCCTGTCAGCATTTCATTATCTTCTCCATGCAGTAGCCTACTATTTCCTTCTTTAACCTTTTGCTATGAGATAACAACAAAAAAGCACTTTTTATTGTTTCTAAGCTCTATAGGAAGCTGTAGGTCATTCTGTGCTGTAGGTTTTCTGACTTTCTGTCTAAACATGCTGGCTACTTATTTGAATTCCTCTTTGGTGATTCCCCCTTTTTTATTTCTTGTACATGTCCCGTTTAAATCTTTAGGTCTATTGCAAGTTCTTTAGACATCCATCCCAGATTCTTTACAAACATCTCATTTTCCCTCCTCATCAAAATTGTTTGAAATTGTGCCTTCGTTATCTCACTTTTTAGAAACTCCCATCCATCATGAATTCCCTCTCTTTTAGTATTCCATGACCACAGGATCATTCCCAGTATTTCCCTAAGCTTACTGAAATTAACTTTCTTAAAGTCTAGAATGTGTGTTTGACTACGCTTGGCTTTTTCTTTCCACTTTATATAACAAACTTCAGGAGAACATGAATGCTCCCACCTATAATCCCACCACTTCCACCCCATTGACCAAGTCAGTACTGTTGGTTAGGAGCACAGCTGAAATAGTTGATCCCCTCATTGCCTCTTTCACCTTCTGGACACTGGAATTGTCTACAAGTCTAAACTTTGTAGCTGCACCGAATAAACCATGCCAGTGGTAGTTTCTACAGTGTTTTCAGTTAGGAACTTCTAAGTTAGTTTTGTTTATGTCTCCTTATTGGAGTGGGAGCAGATCTTAGCTTGTGAAACTATTGATTACTCATGATGCTCAAGCAACAAGCCTTGGCTTTGTTTCCACTGGGCTTGTAGCATAAATGACCATGTTTCTGTTTCCATATTTCCAAAACTGAAGTTGCAAGCCCATTTCTTCATGCAGTTGCATCATCAGCAGTGACTGCTATAATTCCTTTTTAGAAATCCCAGGCTCTGGCAGGTGGCTTGATCTGGTTGCTGAACCAGCCCCATTGTAAAGAGAGTTGGAATTCCTTCTATTGTCTTATTTGTGAAATTGATAGTTCTTTGCATCACAGCTGGTGGTGGAACATTTCTTCAATGCCATACTGAATTTGTAAGCTTCATGCATGAGATAGCAGCAGAATCTCCAGAGACAAACACTAATAAATTGGATGTTTGTTTACTCTTTTTGGGAGATGCTTGCCTTTTTCCTAAAATGTATTAAATGGACAGTTTTATAGACCATATGCAATGCATTTCCCTCAATGATCTCTTCTTATAGGTTGAAGAAACAACTGCTTTAATTAAAAGCCAAATAGAATTGCAATTACATTGGCTTGAAAATTGCTGAACCTTTTAGATAGATTTATCCTACTGCAATAGGCACTTGTTTGTACAAAGATTTTTTTCCCCAAAGCTGCCCTTGAACTCACAAAACAGTAACAACAACAATTGTACTGGCCTGAACTGATAAATCAGGCAATTAATTTGAATGGATTCCTTGAACATTTTAAATGTTATCTCTTTGTGCAGTTTTGGAAAACAGTTCATCAAAACCTAAATGTCCCCCAACCAGAAAAAAGTCCTTTTGCTAGCTTCCAAAGCAATCCCATATATCTTGCAGTTCTTTTTAGATGCTTTAGCTCTGAACTGCCTAATTTTTGATTTTAGCCATTTTAGTTGCTAAAATAGGTTAGGAAAACAGTTGACAGAATGGTTAGATTTTAGTGCTGTGGTGTAAGGGCTTGAATATTCTGTCACATATTCTTGACATGTAGAACTGTTGTTGTGTGCCTTCAAGTTGTTTCCAACTTACAGTGACCCAAAGGCAAACCTATCATGGGGTTTTCCTGGCAATATTTGTTCAGAGGGGTTTTCCATCACCTTCCTCTGACACTGAAGGAGTTTGACTTCAAGGCCACCAATTGGGTTTTCGTGGCTGAGTGGGGATTCAAACCCTGGTCTCCAGAGTCCTAGTCCACTAGACCATACTGGGCTTTCAGCATGTAGAATGCGGAACCAGGAAACCAGTATGAATACAGATACATGATAATCCAACGTACGCGTTTAGATCACTATGTATATCAGTTGGAAGGATAACGTGTAACCCCATTCCTGACATCATGTGTGTCGCTTGAGCCCCGCCAGATGCATATAGAGAGATAGTGTGGATATCTTCACAGGGGATACCTCAGTGTGGTCAGCTGTACATGCAGAGCCATGACTTGTCTTTACAGTCACTCATGCAATGTGTGTGAACGACAGCAAGGAATGAGTGTGTGATTTTGAGATATGGCTGTATCTCCTTTCACATGTTCGTGTCAAAACTAAGCGAAATATCAGATAGGGCTATTGTACAAATGTGCAGATCAGCAATTTGCACAATGGATTATACACATATTGAATGTTAGATGTGAATAAATAAATGTGTTGAGATTTAACGATCATATTTGACATACATTGAATGGAATGTGTGAATATTCCTAGATGAGGGCTGTAGAATTTCAGAATTCATTTAGGAATTGGCCTTTAATCTGAAGAAACATTCTAGAGACTAGATGGTCTTTTTTAATTAGTAGGTACTTGTATCTTAAGAGCCAGGGTGGCACTGTGGCTCGGGTGTAGACTGGACTGTGGAGACAAGAGTTCAAATCCCCCCTTGCTGTGGAAACTCACTGGGTAATCTTGGACAAGTCACATAGTCTCAGCCTCAGAGAAAGGCAAGGGAAACCCCCCCTGAACAAATCTAGCCAAGAAAACCCCATGATAGGTTCACCTTGCCATTAATTCAGAAATGACTTGAGGGCACACAACAGTAGCTTATATCTTGAACCTCTGAAAACAGTACTTTTGCCTTTAGCATCAGCCTATAAAAACTTATCTGTAATATTAAGGTTGAGGACATTCTGTGCCAATTTTTTTTAAAAAGACGAGAAAGCTTAGGCAATAAGCAATACCAAGATGTACTTAGGAGAAACTACTGAAGGCCATGGGGAGATGTGTAGCCATGCAAAGTACAAAAATCCTTTGCAGTCCATCTTCCCCAGCACTGAAAAGCTTTTGCAGACACTAGGTATATAATTTTAAACAGCTCTTTCAGCTGAAACCTGGGACTGTGAAACTCTATTCAGGTGTTCAGTTCCTGGAGGAAACACACACGGGGTTGGAGGTTGGGGGGGAGACTGTCTTAATCCAGCCTTCCTCCATCACCACTCTCCTCACATAAAAATTGACAGTCTGAAGAAAAGTGCCTGCTCTGTCTATGGAAGCTCTCATCATGTGACCTAGAAAATCAGAGTTCCAGATCATATGGAATCTCCATGAGTAGAGAAGCTGTTTATTCAGATTGTTACCCTCTAAGTATAGAGGACAAGGGAAACATGTTTATATATTTATTGTTCCTAATTAGGCTTATGGAATTCCTGAGTAGGGATTGCTTCTGAAGCAGTTGCTAGATTCTGCACCATTTGTTTGTTTTTGTTTTAATATTCTGCTTTTATCTCAAGGTTAGGACCCAGAATTTACTGCAATATATTAAAATATCTCAGTAAAAACAGTGATGTATATTAAGCTTGAAAGTAAATGAAACATTTGTTAAAAAAATTAAAACACAGAACATTAATAAAAATATCCAAAGTCTTGTACCTCCAGCTAAGCCCAGCGCTGCCTGTATAAAAAGTTCTTTGCTTGCAAACAAGGAGGAGGTGAGGCTAATAAAATTCCCTGTATAGAAGACTACCATGTCTGGCTATGGTTTTACTGCATGCCATGAATATCATGTTACAGATAGTTTGCTTTTGCAGTCTCATTCTATAACAGGAATTTTGAGAAGTGTGAAATTAGCCTACTTTGCCAGTTGTCTTCTAAATACACAAGTCAGAATTCTTGGGTCGACAGAGGAAAAGTGGTAAAATGCATAGCCACTAGCCACTTTAGACAGCTCTGGTTTTGCTAATAGTTTTCATGACTTCAGAGAGAAGGAAAGGTTACTGGCTTAGCAGGGGAGGTATGATTTCTACATGACCCAATATGCATATGCCTTCCCTCTTCCAGAATAGCTCTTCTTAGAACAAAAGGAAATTGAGTTGTTTTTTTCCCCTTTTTTGTCTCAACTTTGCATATTCTGTTTCTCTCTGTATCTTTCAAGATCACAAAATTTGTCCAGGACAGGCACAGAGCAAGAAGGAATCGGCTTCAGAAAGATCAACTTAAGAAACTTCCGGTACACAAGTTCAAAAAAGGTAAATGTGGCTTTTTAGAATTGATTAAGCAATATATGCTGCTTGTTCTTAAATGTTGTCTTGGAATTACATAGGTCATAGGTGCAGTTGCAAACACTAAAAACAAAGCAAAAACCTCTCCAGAGCTTTCAGAAATGGGCAATTTTGAGAGCATGATTGGTATCTAGACCAAGATACTGAAGATAGTAGGAAATGGGAGAACAAGACAAGTGGATAAGGGGATAAGACTAAAAATTGTTGATAGGACAAAGGGATGGATGAAGTGATTTCCCACTTACAGTTCCCTGTGTGCCCACATGGAACAGCAAGGGAGATGATTGGGGAGTGGACTTCAGGAGGAAGTGAGAGCTGACAAAAACATTTCCCTTTTTCTTCCAATGGAAGTGGCCTTATATCTTGGGCCCTTGCACAAAACAAAAGGAGTCCTTTCATTTGCAGAATGGCAGGTCTGATTCCACCCCTAAACCTCACCATGGCCCCAACTCTCCATTTAAGGCATCCATGTGATAGGTCTGAGACAAATCTTTGTGCAGCTGAGTTGGAGATCTGCTGGTTTATTAATACTGAACCAAACATTTCATCACTGCTAGCCAGAGAGCCAGTTAATGAGCATAGTTTGTTCAAACATTCAGTAACTTCTTATAACTGAGTGGTGTAATGTCAGAAGAGGAGACTTCTCTATAATGGTGAATTTTCCTTCGTGAACCATGACGGCCTAGGACAGCAGTTCTCAACCTGTGGGTTGCAACCCCTTTGCGGGGGGGTAGAATGACCCTTTCACAGGGGTCACCTAAGACCATTGGAAAATACATATTTCTCATGGACTTAGGCTCCATTCCCTCCTCGTTGGTGGTGCGCAAGGCTCGTGTCCTCCTGCCCCCTGTCCAGAAGGGACTGAAATCGCTCCCCATTTCTGCTACCTGGAGAACCTCCCATCTGACGGGTCAGCTTGGGGGGCGGCAGCAGCATGGGGGGCAGGCCCCCTCCTTGCCACGGCCCCTGCCCCACTTGCCATAGAGGGGGGGCACTGTGGAAGGGCTGGCAGCACTTTTCTGGGGGGGCGAGCTGTGCCTGGCGCAAAAGACAAAGGCACTGGGATTCCTCCCCCCCCCGGCCAGGGTCGACACTCTGGAAACTTTTCCCACACTGCCCCCCCCCCAGCGGAAATGAGAGCGAAGCAGAAGCAGAGCCCGGGGGGGTGATTCTCGGAGTTTTTTCCCCGGGGAGACACACGGCTCCTCTTTCCCTCCCTGCCTGCCCCTCCCCGTTCCTGGCTGGCGAGGCAGCCTTTGCCGGTGGGGGGAGGCATTGTAAATAATAAATAAATAATTTTATGGTTGGGGGTCACCACAACATGAGGAACTGTATTAAAGGGTTGCGGCGTTAGGAAGGTTGAGAACCACTGGCCTAGGATCTTGTTCTCCCATTTCCTACTGTTTGTGTGAGAAGCTTACATAAGCAGTTATTTGTGACCTTTCCAGTTGCAGTAACAGACGAAACAACTTGGAGGATAAGCGATGTCTCCTTTGTATTTTGAATAAAGCCTAATTAACTGGATACCTCAGGATACTGAAGTCTTGATATTTCCCTAAAAAAAAAAAGAGAGAGAAAACATATTTGCAGAACATGCTGTTTTTTTAGAGACAAACTTTCCACAGTTTATACTTGAGCTGGATTACATTTTCTGTCAGGCTCTCTATTGCATTCTGATGGCTGCATCAGTTGGGCAAAATCTGTAACCCTTTCCATAGCTCCAAAATGTTTGAAACAATTTGAAGCATTACAATTCTTAGGTGGGGAAGGATGCTACTTCTACTAGTGATTTTTGTCTTGCAGTTTTTGCATAACATAACAATTGGTTTCAGTCTAAATGTATAGTATATAAACTTTTAATATAGCTGCAGTGGTGTCACTGGCAACATGAAAAGTATGTCAGGCTTACAAATAGGTATAAATCCGAGGCAGAGCTGCACCCTGTGTGTCGTTTGCCCTTGATAGCAAGTCTTGCATTATTGATGATATTGCTAGTAGAACTACCTGCAAAGCAGATGTTCAGCAGAAAAGTGCACACAGTGTCATATGCAAAGTTAGTTTCTCATAAAAAAATTAATGAGGCTTTACCTCTGCAAGGCTGAGTGATCTTTGCTGAATGTTTTTGTTTCTCTGGGGCTTAGAATTGACTATAAAGGAGTGATTTTGCATCAAGAAAGGCCAAGGTTAATTTTGTTCCCTGTTAAGGATTTCTGATGGAAACTCATTAGGAGGACTATGTATAAAAAGAATCGAATGTTGCTGTTGTGTCAAAATACATAATTTAATATTTCCTTAAGTGTGTTATTTCACTGAGTTGGCAAGTATTCCTTGCTTGTAGAGTACAGGTAGAGAGCCAGTGTGGTGTAGCGATTTAAGTGTTGGGCTAGGATACTGTGAGACCAAGGTTTGAATCCCCACTTAGCCATGGAAACCCACTGGGTGACCTTGGGCAAGTCTCACTCTCTCAGCCTCAGAGGAAGACAAGGGCAAACTCTTCTGAGCAAATTCTGCCAAGAAAATCCCATGCTAGCTTCACTTTAGGGTCACCAGAAGTTAGAATTGACTTGAAGGAACATAACAAACAAGTACAGGTACTAATAAGGATGGAATTCATGCATGTAGAATAATTAGGCTTTATTCTTGTTTAGAATCAATCCAGTGGGTCTGGTTATCAAGGCCATGCCAGGTGTGAATAGTTGGCACCCTTGGATGGTTTCCAACAGCCCTGCACTGCTATCTGTGTTTCCCAGACCCTCTTATTGAAAGCACCAGTTAGCAACATGCAACCACTGGTACAATTACCCATGATTCCATGCTCTGGTTTTCTGCCATTGTAGGACCCAGTAGGCAGCAGAGGTGGTATTGTCCGTCACATTTTGCAGTTGGCTTTCTACTGCGGTGACCAATCAGTTAAATTGGAAGTTACACTGCCAACCCTCTTTTTGAAGGATTGTCCTCTACATTAGCCTTTGATTTATGCATTAAGTTAAAATTTGACAGTCTCACAATGACCGTAGGTTTTCAGCTGGGAAGTGTAAATAAAGCTTCAAATGATGTGAACTGATATATAAATATTATGATAAAGCACCTGTTTTTATAAAACCTGGGTGGTTTTATAGAGATGTGTCTTTCTCAGAAGTATGCTTAAGTGCAAATGTTTAACAGGTCTATAAAAAATTGAGCCTTTTTTCATATATTCTGAGTGTAAGAATTGAACAAAGATGCTGTATCTTTACATCTCTTGCTGAGTGCTTACAATGAGAAGCCCAGTGTTTGCCCAAGTCGTGACTTGGGAAGAAATCATTGTGGAGAAGAAGACAAAATTTAAAGATGCTCTGGCTCAGAACATCTGATAGTTTATTTGCGGGGGCAGGAATGGACATATTTGAAATGAGCAATCACGTGTCAGAAAATTAACACATGTATCCATTTTTCATAGAAGAAACAAATGCTCACAGCCATTTCTGGAAAAGAACTTCCATGACCTTTGGGGGAAGCAGTGGAAATGCACACACTGATAATTGTCAGCTCGTTTCCCCCCTCTCCTTTCCATTGCCTAGCATACACTGACAGCTGCTTCAGTTTAACACCTTTCCCTTGGACTACCCATGATGAAGCAGTGAAGTTGAGAAGTGGAAGTGTTTGCCATCTTCATCCTCTTTTCCCCCCTGCTTGGAGGAAACAGATGGCAACACAAAGATTTCTTTTCACTCCAAGGTCCCAGAGCTCATATAATGTTGAGGGAGCCCTGATTGGCTCTGCCATGGTATTTTTTGTAACAGGTGGGAATCACGCAGGCTCTACAGAGCCCACAAAGACTGTCTCTTTAGCCCTCGGACTGCTCCCACACCGTGTTTGTGATGCACATGGTTCATAGAAAAAAAATTGGCATGAAAAGGTCTCAGTGAGTGACAGTTTTGGTCTGGTGTGGCGTGTAGGGGCAGAGCTAAAAATTGGAAGGTAGCCCACTTTGCTTCAAAAAATATAATACAACCAGGTGGGTACAGCAAAGGAGACAAATCCTGTCTGGACTCCCAAGACTGTGGGAGAGAGGGTTAGCCCTTTCCTCCATGCCATTTTTGCTATGGACATAGCTTTCTCCAAGCCTTTTGTTCTACTAGTGCCGTATGATACCAGTACGGGTTTTTCTCACATGCAGGACAATATCAAACTTGGGCATTTTAATCAGGAAGATGGTGTCAGAAAGTGATTTGATCTGCTTATCTGGCCCTTTGGTTTCACTTGTATGTGGCAGCTTTTGGATGATGCGATTTTCACCACAGAAATGTCAGGGAGGAACGTTTCCCTCTCTTCTAGCACCGTAGTTTTGATTATGTCTGGAATCGTGTTCAGTAACTCCAATGCTGTAAGTCTGGATTATGACGCTGGAATTCATTTGTATGGGTCACTGCATGTGCAAGGATCAGAAGTCCCACCCCCTGAAAATGTATATTTTAAACTGGTCAGCCTCCCTCTGCTCATCTGCCATTTCTGAGTTGCCAGAAAGCAGGAAGATGGGGGAATGTGAGCCATGATACATTCAGCCCTCTTTTTGTAGCTGGGCATGCTGTGACAGGCAGCAGCAGGGACCACAGAAGTGGCAAGGTCGCAGCAGTGTTGAGGGAAGGTTATTGGCTTAAAGGTTAGGGTTTGGGGAGATAAGCATCGGGAGACATACTGTCAGATATTGGCTTATTTTTAGAGTCCGAGGGAGAATACAGAAGTTGATGCATTTAAAAAAAAAGAAGTGTTAAAACTCAAAAGTACAAGGTTCAGTGTATGTTTCCCTGAAGTCACATCTAGTGTGGCTCTAAACAGCCAGTGCTACTGTAAGAGATATCAAGGGTACAACTATTCCCTGCCTAACTACTGACAATAGGAGTTCTCCTTTTATAACAACAGGCTGCAACTGAGTGGGCAGGATTCCAGGTCGTTTTTGGCTGTACTACTTTCAGGCACTCATAAGCTGCTGTATTAGCTGTTCTCATGAACAGGCTTACAAAACTGTGTGCCAACTGAAAGACCTAGGGCGGAAAGGATTTTGTATTTTTTTCCTTTTATTTAAAATATTTGTATGCCACTTTTCCTTTCCAGATGAAAACGTGTTCCAAAATCCTGTCCAATTCCAGTAGACTTAGACAGCTAATAAACTATTTTTTACAATGGTCAGACATTTCGTATTCGTTGGAGGAAAATAACCCAGAAACGCTTCTTAACGGAAAGGAGCTGTCAGGCTTTTCTGGTGCTCTCCAAGGGACTTGTAAACAATTCAGTTCTACTTTATTGTTTATTGTAAAGTCTATTACTAATTATTAATACTTATTAATTACACTGCAGCTCTCCAGTATGTGACATTTAAACTTTAGTCCATTTGTACACAAAGCCACAGCCAAATTACTATTTAGATGTACAAACCTCTGGAAAGCTAATAAATATTTGATCAAAGGTTCTTTGTTGAAACCACAAAGTGGGTGCTGTGTTGAATCCATTATTGATAAGAGACTATAGAACAGAGCTCTTCATTCTGGGATTGCATTAGAGGCAGAATCAGAACAAGAACTACCCCATTCCCATCAGCCTTTCAGAGATTTGGAGGAGAATCTGAATCTTAAAGATGTGTGCTTTGTAGTCTTTCTCATAACAGAAAATGCCAGGGAAGCCACAAAGGTCTTGCCTGAAAGATCAACTTGCTAATTGAAATAAATAGCGTGAAAAGAAAATATTAGAGGGCTTTTTAGAGGAGGGCGTGGAACACTTTTTTGTCCTCAGCCACAGTACATCAGGTTATCTTTTAGTGTTGCCTACTTCCAGAGACTTGGGCCAAAGCTGGGAATTGGCAGAACCCTTTTTTCCCCTCTCTTCCTGGTACTCCATTCACTCTTCCTTTCTGCCCAGTGAGCTGCTTGAGAAGGGGCAGATTACTCCTGCCAGTGGTCTGAACTTTTGCTTGCTTTTGAATTGAGATCAAGGGCCACATATGCTACTCAGTCGCCACAGGCTGTAAACCCCTTTTAGACTCTGGTTTGATGTTACTGTTCCATTGTAATGTTATCTTAAATTTGTTTCATCATTAAAAGACAATTATCTATTGATAAATTGGAATCTCAGCCATCCTCCAAAGCTCTCGGAATAGCATTTTTGCCATAGAAGAGTCCTGTGAACGCAAGCAGAGAGAAGTAGACAAGATTAGGGCCCACTTGGTGAACCTTTGCTTTAGAAACCTCAGAAGAGGCCCTGGGTTGTGATGTGGTCCATCTGTGTCTTCATATTAGATTTCTACTTGGAATCTCTCAACCATAGCAGTGATAATCCTGTCTATAAAATGACAATGGTAATTCATTCCACAGTACAAAATGGTTGGATTGTAGAGCACTTTTTGCACTTCATGGCTTTCAGTGAGTGTTAATCTTGAGCCATCTTTGCTGGATTGGGTTTCGTTAGTTTTTATGTAAGGTCAGTTAAAATAATCACTTGCAAATTTTGTTGTGTAGGAAGTCATGTTGCGTCAGCTGTTAACAACACGCAGGTCCTATCAATGAGAAGATGGCATGAGAAATGTGTTCCTGCAGGCTGCTGGAGGCCGGCACACCAAATGTTCTCAGATTCATTAGATGAAAATTGAAAATGCCAGTTGTATTGCATGGTGCTCCTAGTGTGGTGTTTGTGGAGTGTCAGATATACTAGCAGGATTCAGGTCGAGGTCTGCCATTAGAAAGGATCCTTACAATGGTTAGCAAGCCGACATTGACAAACATGTGACTTGTGGGCCACATACAGCTCCCAATCCAGTTTTATGGCCCAAAAAATACACCCAACTACCAGCTTTGGTGCTGTGTTGCTGAGATTTGACGGCAGAAGTATCTTAAAACATTGTGGACTTTTTGCTTAAAACAAGATATTTTAAAGCAAAATTATACTGCAGCAAACATGATTCCTCTTTAAAACAAGGCAGATTCCCTCTGATTTAAGCAAAAAAAAAAAGGATTAAAAATTCCCCCTAGGAATATAATTCTGACAGTGCCAGTGGCAGCTTAGACCAGTCACAGTTTCTTGGCCTGACTTACCTCACAGGACTGCAATGGGAAATTATTTTATCATCATATTAGTTAATTCACTGCAGTTGGTCTGTACTACTGGCTTTACATGACCAATAGGACAGACAGATATAATGGTGATGTTCTCTGATTTTTTTCAGTCTGATTGACTTAGAAGTGCAGAATGGATGTGTTTGTTGCTTTGTATAATATATGTAATTGTCTAGGATAGAAGTAGAGTGGGGCGAATAATTATTTAATTATTTGCTTGTGTCCAGTGAAATTTGTATGGAATTTTTCAATATCAAATTATACCATTAGCTTAAGAAATCCATCCACTTTTAAAAGTAGCTTGCAATCTGGCCATGGGTCTAATACTCAAGTGTTTCAGGTCTCAAAGCACGTTTATGTAGTCAGCTAGAGGTAGTTACTTTTCTCTTTAGAGCTTAACAGTTGAGATTTGTGAAATAGAAATTTGCAAATGGGAATTGTAAAATCACTGTTAAAACACCTGTATTAAATTGGAGACAGATCATGTGTTCTTGTTGTTGTGTGCCTTCAAGTTCTTTCTGATTCATGATGACCCTAAGGCGAACCTATCATGATGTTTTCTTATCCAGGTTTGTTCAGAGGGGGGTTGCTTTTGCCTTTTTTTGAGGCTGAGAGAATGTGACTTGCCAAGGTTTCCCAGTGGTCTTCAATAGTTGAGTAAGGATTTGAATCCTGATCTCCAGAATTGTACTCCAACACTTACCGTATTTTCTGGTGTATAAGATGACCTTTTAACCCCCGAAAAACTTTGCAAAAGTCGGGGGTCGTCTTATATGTCGGGTGTGGCGGGGAGGCCTCGTTGCTGCGGAGCTTCCCCCCCCGGCGTGGGGAGAGGCCCCGTCACCACAGAGCTTCCCCCCGGCGCGGGGAGAGGCCCCTTCACCGCAGAGCTTCCCCCCGTCGCGGGGAGAGGCCCCGTCGCCGTGCAGCTTCTTGCCCTGGCGGTCGGGACGCCTGCAGGCTCGCCGGGGAGGGCTGGCCCCGGCTCCAGTCTGAGGCCTCCGCCCACCCACAGCTCCAACTCTGAGGAGGCTTCCGCCCCTCCTCCCACTCTTCAATTCATCAGTTGCCCGGTTTCTAGTTCAAAGATGTTGACCTGCCATTATGTACCCAAGAGCTGAGTCAATCAACAAAGAAATTCAAAGTCAGCTTAAATATATTATCACACCAAGCAGATTGAAGAGTACTCATTCACAAATGCAGCTACCTTCTAAAGAGAGATACAGCCCTCTGCTTATTTGCTTGTGCCATGTTCAGTGCATACCATATAGTTTGGATCAACATCACACCATAAAATCAATGGTACAAGATTTATGCTAACTTTGTACAGCTTAATGTATGATTTGTTTTCTGCAAGTCAGTGGTTATTGCTTCTGAAATCAGAATATATACAAGATAATGAAGCTGAAAGCAATCATGCACGTTTTCAAAGAGATAGCTGTGTTAGCCTGTCACAGCCTAAAAAGGGGAAAGAAGAGGAAGGAAAGGAAGAGTTGAGCACATCTTTAAGACTGATTTATTTTGCATCTAATGTCAGTAATGCTCGATTATTTTGGACAAATAGGACAGTTTCTATGCAAGAGATATACATCTGATCTTAAAGCAGCAATATCAAAAAAAAAAACAAAACCAAAAAACAGTTGCACCACATTTCAGCCTTCCTGGACATATAATCTCTGACTTACATCTAGAAGTTTTTGAATAAATAAAATTCAGAATAAGACTGGAAAGAGAAACAGCTAAACCGGGATATATTTACAAATTCCAACCCACAAACAGCCTTATATTTATAAGTGACAGTTTTCCTGCTAAGTACCTGCATGTCATAAGCATTTGAATTAAATTACCATATTGAAATCAAATCTGATGTTTTTTTAATTTTTATTTGGTGTGCGTTGGAAGAGGGGTAGTCTTATACGGCGAGTATATCCCAAACTCTATCTTTTAACTGGAAAAGTTGGGGGTCGTCTTATACGCCCAGTCGTCTTATATGCCGGGGAAAAACGGTAAACCACTACACCACACTTGGTTGCATACAGATCATATTTCCTGTAAAAGCCTCTTGTGGCTCTTGTGTCTGGCTTCTTCTAGGCAGGGGAATTCCCTATCAAGAAAGGCTGGGCCAGCCTGCTACCTGGTTTTTTTCCTCTGCATGACAGGCCTTTAGCAGTTCAACTTGGTTGCTGTGAAAGGGTTTTTTGTTGTTGTTGTTGATTTGTTTCATTGTGGTTTTGTTTCAGTTGCTTCATTTTTAATCACTTTTAGAATTTTGTACTTTAACTCATCTGGTTTTATGTTTTTCACTGGTGTCTTTTTATTTTATTGTTAACTGTTTTGGAAATTATTTATTCAATAAAAAGAGTATAAATCTAATAAAGAAAAAAGATGTGTATGCACATAAGTTTTGTTGGATGGTATGGGACTAATGTCCTTCCCAAGATATGCAGACTATCTCTCTCACTTCAAGTTTAGCCAAAGAGCTGAGAACTTTTTGTGTTTGCAGGTGGGTGTGCTCGTTGATTGTAATATAGCATGTCCTTATTATGGAAAATAAATGTTTTTAGATTTTCCAAGTGGCTTTACTTCAAAAGCATCAAGACAGAAATTAACATCCCATTGATAGTCTGGCTGGGTTATTAAGGTGGGAGGTCAGCGATGTTACATGTAAAACAGTTGTGAAAATTTCATAGAGGAAGACCAAGAAAAAGAAATCTCTTAAATTTTGGTGATAATGGTGGTTGGGAAGAGAATAGGGCACAGTATGATTGCAGTTTAATTATTCTTCAAAGCTCCTTTAAATAAAGGGGTTTGTCATGAGTATGTTGGTGTCTAGACAGAGCCAGCCTGCTTTATCCCTAGTATTGCCTACATGGAGAAACACGCACTGTGGATGGATCTAGCTCAGAATTAGCTCTTTTCAGATTTGGCAAGAGAGCAATCAAAATGGCTTGATTCATCGCACTTGTTGGAAGATAAGATTTCCCAGGGCACCAATGCAAAATCCATTAGCCCCGTAACAACAGCTTTAGCCTTGTGGATACTAAAGGATTAACCCGTTTAGGGCTTCCGTGGACTTATTTGGGTGGGAATTAGAGCGGCAACTCCAGAGGATTCCATTGGCATTTTGCATTCTTGGATTTCCTTTCAGCTTCAGCCCTCCTGATTGTCTGCAAGCTTTGTGTCATTCTTTGCATTTAGATGAGACTAATTAGTCAAACTTTTTAGAAAAACAGATCTTGCCACCCTCAACTACAGTTTTTGTTTATTTGTTTTAAATCTCAGCCAACAGGTTATTGGCTGCACATGGTAGCACAGAGGCAGCTTGAATTTTTCTAAGAAGCAGCTTTTCTGGAGGAAAATGGCCTCATACCTGTGTCCCAGTAGTGAGAAGGGGGCCTTTTTGTGATCCAAAGTCCAAAGACTTAAATAGTTAGTAGTTTTCTGTTAAAACTTGTTTAAAACCCAGTGTTCTTCTTTCTCTACATTTGGCTTTCTTTAATGTAGTGTCCAACATATGGAATGGTCTTACCGTTGGGATTAGATGTTTCTATCATAACGTCTATCGATGTTAGATGTTTCTATCATTACTGAAAGGCCTACTTGTTTACCCAGACATTTCCTGACTGTTATCAGTTGCTCTGGTTTTTAATAATTTTAAAAAAGAGATTTGAATCTTTTAATCTTTGAATCTTTTTTTTAAATTAAAAGCAATATTGCAATTCTTTAAAACAAAAGATAAAGTGTCAGCTTCCCAAGAGATTTTGTGGACTTTTGCATGAATTTATACTAGCATTTCTCTTTCTGTAGTGCTCCTGATCAACGCATGAAATCATACTGTTGGAAGGGATTTTGGAAGACTTATAGTCTAGTCGCTGTCCCTTCAATGCAGGATTTGCAGTGCAGGAGACTACAGCATCCTTGTCAGATGGCTGTCCAAATGGCTCACATACCTTTGGTGAAGAAAAACCTACCACCACCTGGCAGTGTGTCCTACAGTGAAACAGTTCATAAATTAGGAAGTTCTTCCTAATGTCTAGTTGAAACCTGCTTCCCTGCAATTTCTACCCTATAAGTTCTGTCCTCTGGAGCAACAGAGGATGATTCTGGTCCATCTTCTGCACGAGAGCATTTGGAATATTTTAACACTGCTGTTCTGTGGGCTAAACATGTGTCTCATACATTCCTTCGTGGACTTGGTTTCCAGGCAGTTCTGAATATGTTCCACTTTCTGCCTTGTAGTATCCAGAGTCTGCTTAAACACAAGACTCCAAATTCACTTTGACCAATGCCAATTTGAACACAACAATTACCTCCCATCATCAGGATGCCATGCTTCTCTTATTGCAGCCTAAAAAATTTGAGGGATTTACTGCAGCCATATACACTGCTGACTCACATTCAACGTGTGCTTCTTTTAGACATCTAGACCTCTGCATATATAATTCTGTCAGAGCAGTATCTCCCAACTGATACTCATGTGTTTCATTTTTATTTGGTACCTAAATGCAAGATTTTACATTTGTCTTTTTTGAATTTCATATAGTAAGTTTTGGATCAGTGTTCCAGACTGTCAGGATCCTCTGAATGCTGAATCTGTCTTATGTGGTGTTAGCTAACTACCCTCCCTCCTATCTTCAGGTCATCTAAGAATATTTATTGCTGAATAGTTTGTATGATTCATTTTTAAATATGAATGTTTGTCTATAGTATTTAGGGCAAAAGCAGTGCTTTTGCAGTTGTCAACAAAAGTAAGAAACTAATTATTGTGTAAAACAAGAGTAGGACATCTGAGAGTACCATTTTTTCCTGTTGTAAGACTGATATTTTGTTATATAGTCATGTTCATACAAATTGGAAGGAGCAATAATATGGAGCATATATCTTTATGAAATGACTCTTAGAAAAGCAGCATGGAAAGCTTTAGAGGTGCAGCATTTTGTTGTGGCGGGTGGCATTTTGTTGGGAATATTGGGAAAGTTTTCTGTTTGCCCCATAAACAGTCCAGACCAATATTTTACTCTTAATATACCTAGATTAACATCATACAGCTTGGTATTGTGCTATTGTTGCAGGAAAGGTGTAATAGTGTGACAATAGACAGTATAAAACAGTGCTACTCAAAGGGATAGTCTGTGGACTGGTGCTGGTCCTTGAGGCATCAGTGCCAGTCCCTGGCAAGTTTATAGGAAAGACAGAAACAGTTGTAGGCAGTGGGCTCAAATATGGTACTGGTCCTAGATATATTGGGGGGAAAATGGTCAGGTCCTCTCCCCATCAGATGGTTTAAGAAGTATTGGTGTAAAAGAAAGTATCTGTCTTCCCTTAGAGCTTAGAATATTAAGAAATATTGTAATGCCACTGTTATCTCAAAAGTAAGAGTTGAATGTAGAATAGTGTAATGGCATTTGCACAGTCATACTATCACTTGCCTGAAGCTGCTATTTGAATCCCTCTTCTAAATTTAGAGTTGAAGCATGGTCTGGATTCCATTGGACAGCTGTGACTCTATTCAGGAGCCCTAGGAAAAGGGAGGGCTGTGATTTAAAACAAGCTGCTGTTTAAAACAAGAATAAGCAACTTCCAGATCCAGGGGCAAATCTCTTCCCCCAATTCATGGAGGGTCACACCTGCCTGGTCTCACCAAAATTGTTGTGAGGGAGGCTGTGAAGATTTTTTGGTCTTGAACATTATAACAATAAAACAAGTGTTGTGCACCTCATTTGCTTTTCTTCAGTGGTTGGTAGGGTTCCTGGAAGCCTTCCATAAGTGCTATTTTCTCCAGAAACAAAGGCCCATAGGCTTTGTTTATAATGTACTAATACTTCCAGAGGGCTTTCAGAGGTGCTTTCAGCCTCTGAAGGAATATATAGGATTTCTTTAAAGTTAACAAAGAGCCACTACTACAGTGGCTATTTTGACAGTGGGGGGATCAGTTGGAAGGGCTTGGGGGTTGCAAATAACTGTGGAGGTGTGCAGCTCATGGAACCACATGATGTCTAGCCTGTGTTGAAGATTACAAAAGGATCTGACTTGTGAAATGTCTAAGGTTTCTGCATCTCCATTCAGCCATGGTGTCTGAAATGGCATATTTTAGAACCAAGATTAGTAGGGAATTGTTTGATCTGGCTAATATAGAACTGGAGTTTTACAAATGATTGCTAGTCTCGCCCTGTTATGATGTTCATACATAATTTTATAGACCTTGTAGTTAATAGTTCTGTTTTGTGGGTGTTCGAAAATAAGTCTCTAGTGCCCTGTTATTCCATAGCCATAATGTGTTGGCTTTGCATCTGGGAGTAATAAACAGATCATAAACAGCAATAGTTGGAAACTCATGGCATTTTCCTCAGACTTGATTTTATATGACTTTATTTGCAATTGCAGATGCCTAATTGAAAAGCTCTTATTGTATTTGAGAAAATAGTGGTATTAAAATATTTACCTAATGGAATCCTAATAGATAATATTACATTTATTTTCAATGCTAAATAACTGTACTGTTGAATATAGTCCACTCCATCTTTATGAGAGTTATATTTAGGATATCAACAAGAGGAGCAGTGACATGGATACCATTTGCATTGTTATAAAGTAATGTAAGTACAGTTCTGCTATTTACTAGGTATTTATAAATTGACTTATTCCTTCAAATGGGATTGTCCCTGATCTAATTAGTCTTCATTATTAGCCCATCTGTCTGGCTACACAGTGTAGTATGGCTCTTCATATGGCTCACCAAAACAATTATAATTTTATTTTAGGAGCACTGCTGATATCTGAGACACTTCTCTTGTCTAGATGATTGACAAGATAGAGTAATTTTGTTCCAATTACTGAAATCCAACATTGTTCTAGCAAGTCTTTGCCTCTGCCCTTTTACAGCCCTCCAAAGTGCCTAGATTTTGCTTGAGTGTTTCCCAGCTATAGTGGGCATACAAAGGACTATAGTGGAGAGAGGAAGTCTACTGTCAAAAGATGTTGCATGAGTAGAAGGCACAACTGGATCTTTGCCTGCATGGATTATAGTCAAGTCAGAGTAACCCTTCTTGATAACCAAAACATTAGTATTGCAGTAGATCAAATTAATTACAGTAACTAACTTCACATATTAATTTCCACACTTTTATAGACTTGTCTGTTTGGTCTTGCAGTACTGGATACCACTGTTCAGATATGGAATGGGGAGGCAGGCAGGAGCAGATACAACTGTGGGATACCCCCACCTCTGGTGCAGTGAGCTAGAGTTCATCAAAACAGGCTGTATGAAGTGTTTTAACAAGCAGAAAACAAGAGAAATATTTTTAACAGATGATAGCAAAATGGAACATTAGAAACTAAGCAAGCATTCTCAGTAATTCAGTTTTTAGTTCTAGAATTAACCTTTGCAGAAGAATGAATACTGTAGTCATAAGTTGCCAGGACAGAGAAAGAAGGTAATGAATTACACACTTATTGGAAATATTTTCAGTTAAGGTTACTGCCCATACACAGAGCTCTTCTGTACATTTCACTTGTGAGATATGCAACCTAATAACACACTATGGCTGAAATCCATTTACTAGTCTTTACTAAAGTGGCCCCTTTGAATCAATCAGATTTATATAAATGTTGACTTATCATTCAGCAGTTGATCCAATGACAGCTGTAGTTGGGGATAGCAACTGGATTTAGGTCTGTCTACCCATTTGTGTTTTTCACTGTGTATACTATAGGGAAACGTACACATCAAGGCATCCTATGTAATGCTATGCTTGTTCATTATTATTGTGTGCCTTCAAGTCATTTCCAACTTATGGTGACTCTAAGGTGACCCTGTCACAGGGTTTTCAGGAGCTGAGTGTATGTGGTGTACCCAAGGTCATCCAGTGGGTTTCCATGGCCAAAGGGGAATCAAACGCTGATCTCCGGGGTCATAGTCCAGCATTCAAGCCACTACACCATGCTATTTACTCACAATTAAAGATTGCAGTTTGTAATCTTCTGGTGTTGATTATTGCAGGGGTTAGGGCTGCATGTTGCTGGCTGTTCACCAGTTGGTGAAAAGGAGCATCAGAGGAGGGGAGGTTTAAATGTATGTGCAGTGTTTATTTAGGATCGGATCCAGACTTCTGTGAGACTTGTTGAATGGGGGAAATTAATCTTTAAAATGTCTAAGTGTACACATACATTGGCGTCAGTATTTTTCTTTCTCGTATAAGTCCAGGCCTTCAGTATCTTTGGATCCAAACCATTGTCAATTAATATAAAATGCATAGTCTGCTTTCCTTCGATAGAGGTATTCTGTTCACAGATTATGCCTCCACGCAGTTTTTAGGGATCCCACCCCATCCACTGCCTCCACTACTGCTTAATTCCAGGAGACTTAACTATTGGTAGATGGAGGAAGAGCAAGCAATCTGCGCTCCCAAGTCCAGTTGTATATAAAATTTGATCTAAAGCCTGTGCCATGTTGTAATGAACTTCTTGCTGCTGTCATAAAGATGGTTCTGTATTGTCTTGTCTGCTAACTTCTCCATGCCTTCAGTTTTCCTCAACAGTAGGGGAAATTGCAACTCCAAGCAGCCCTAGCCAGCAAAGCCCATGATGAATGGTGCTGGAAGTTGTAGTCTGACAAGATCTGGAGAACTGCTTATTCTCCATCTTTGCTCAGCCAACTGTACTTGATATTCCTTTTGCTCTTTCTAACAGAAAATAGCAACACCTGTAGCTCTCAGACTTCCAAAGGAGTAAACAGTTTCTCCTTTTATTTCTAGAATTATGACAACCTTTGGAAGAGTCACAAAACTGTTACTGTTTAGCTCAGTGGTTCTCAAATTGTGGGGCGGGACCCTAAGGGGGGTGCAGTAGTTGCTCAGTGGGGGCTAAGAAAAATCAGCCTGCAAGTACAGGAATTGTGAAAAAGAAGGGCAAGCTGATGTGTGTGTGTGCACGCGCGCACATGCGCACACAATAGAGAATTGACTGGTTTCTGTAAAAGAGCAACACAGAACATCTTCCCTGTTACATCTTCCTCCAACTTCAGACATAGCAAAAATGGTCTTCCCCCTTTTGTATGCTTTTCCCACTCAGCTTCTCTAAACATTCTCTCATTGGTGCAGTAGGTGCATGCCCCTTGGTGACCATGAGGCAGTTTCTCAGGTGGAGAGGAGAGGAGCGGAGGTGGAATGTGTGAGAACTCAACATTAAAATAGAGGAGGTGTGTGGTGCAAAGGGCCTGTGAGAGAGAAAGGTGTATGATAGGACACAGTAGCCGTGACATGGAGTAGGGGGGGGCAATGTGCTCATGTAGATGCAAAGGGGGTCACAGGGGTAAAAAGTCTGAGAACCACTGATACCACTGCTATTTGTCACTGTGCTTTGGATCACATCACCTTTACTGTTTGTTCCTTTCTATAATTGGTATAGGAAGCTGCCTCATACCAAGTCAGACCATTCATCCCTCTACCTCAATCTATCTAAATTGATTGGCAGTAGCTCAAAAGCTTAAATCTTGTGGGGAGTTTGCATTCAAATGATGTGCTCTTTCACTGAGTTCTGCTGCTCCTTCTCTCACCAAGTTAGAAATCAAGATTTAGAGATCTCCATATTAATGTATAAAGTGATCCTACATTTCGCATCATTGGCAAAGATATTTTTAAATATTCTGGAAATGTCCCTGTGATAATGAATTTGGGGGGGGACAGTGAATGGTTTTAATGTAAGGAACAGCAAATAGGACACAGCATAAGAAGAAAAAGCAAGAGATAGTATATCACATTAATTGTCTTGGATTCCAAAACAGTCTAAGGACATTTAGGGGGGAAATCTTGCAAAGCCCTTATTCCACCTCACACTATAGCTTCAACTTCTATACTCCAACTTTTATTCAAAATGTTATCCTGCAGGGGATGAGTATGATGTTTGTGCCATTTGTCTGGATGAATATGAAGATGGAGACAAGCTCAGAATTCTTCCTTGTTCTCATGGTAAGTAACTGTGTTAGACTTTAGTGCTAAAATGCAGCTGTGAAGCTGTGTTTCTAAAACTCCTTGCTATTAAATTCAGCTTTTGTTATTGGTTTAAAACATACTGTGAGGTAACTAGTGTATCATCGGGGTCTTCTAGAGTAAAAGCTCTGGCAAAAAATAAAGGAGCAGGTGCTACAGTTTCATGGGACTTGTATCGCTGCGGAATGTAAACGAGGCCATACATGCGCTGACTGCTTTCCTGTGTCAAACCACTTGTCTGTGGTATCACCAGCCAATAGAATTTCCATCAATAGAAGGAAAGTGCATATTGCTGCTAGGTACCAGTTTACAGAGACAACCACTATGACCTTGTGCTGTGCTTACTTGTGGTAAGGGTGGCGTTTCCAGTTATCTTGGATTACAACTCCCATCATGCCTCACCATTGGCTTAGGTGGCTCAGGCTGATGGACATGCAGTCAAATATCAGGAGGGTTACACGTTTCCCCTCCCTGCTGTTAAGGGGCTCGGTGGCTGGTGGCTGTAGCAGGATGGTTGGATTACCATAGTATTGGTCTGATGCAGCAAGGAAACTTTTACACTTGCAACATTCTAGGCTCTTCTGTGCAGAGAGGTTGTCTGTGTAATGAGAGCACATCCAAATATGGGATTTTCTTCTTGTATGTGGAAATCGTAGCCTGAAGAGTTGTTCCTTGTACTTGGTTTGAGTTGCATAGGTCAGCTCAAATCCATATTACCCAAATGCTTAGACTGCAGCTACAAACAGGTATTGTTTGTAATGAAGTTGCTCGCTGTGATTGATTCAGCTGCTTCAAAGTCAGGCACTGTATCATTCATAAATGCAGAATAGTTTTCCTTTATTTAGTTTAGCTTGCCATATAATAGATCTAGATCCATGACTAAGTGAATGTAGTGTAATTATTTGATTATAGGGACATGGTCTTCCTTATTTTTTCTGCAGAAATTTGTGGTTTTATGATCTTTTAATAATGAAACAAATATATTCCATCTCTGCTGTCAACTGAATGTATCAAAGCAATCCGAGGCCCTTATCTACTTCGTTATTTGGCACCTCTCAAATGATGCATGAGTTAGCATTCCAATGGGTGCAGTTCTGCTGTTGAGAGTAATGCTTAAGTAAAAAGCTGTGTTTTTTTAAAAAAAAAATCTAACACTACAAATAATACTTATGATTTGAAACAAAATTTCCCCACACTGAACAACCTGCTGAAGAATTGGTAGGGTTTATTTTCCAGTGTTGCGTGCTATCTCGAAACATATACATTAAAATCCTCCTCCTGATGCTTGCCTATAAACTGTATCCTTCCTTTCCCATCCACTTGCACTGAAGTGCCTCTTTCCTTTTTTGAACAGCATACCACTGCAAATGTGTGGATCCCTGGCTGACTAAAACCAAGAAAACATGTCCTGTCTGTAAACAGAAAGTAGTTCCGTCACAAGGCGATTCAGATTCTGAAACGGACAGCAGCCAGGAAGAGAATGAAGTCTCTGAGAACACTCCTTTGCTTAGGCCACTTGCTTCTGTTAGCACCCAGTCATTTGGGGCACTGTCAGAGTCTTATTCACATCCAAACATGACTGAATCTTCGGACTATGAAGAGGATGATGAAGATGACAATGAAGACATTGACAGTAGCGATGCAGAAAACGGAATGACTCAAGAGAGCGTAGTTGTCCAGTTACAACCCAATGATGAACAGGATTACAGAGTGGCAAATACCGTTTGAACTTTCGAATGAGTCGTGTTACATGGACTATTCTGGCCAGAGAGCTCTGCTCTTATGTACTCGTACATAAGGGGAATTGCAGTGTGACTCTCTTGTTGCTTCGGCAGAAGCAGCTGCTCATATAGTGTTCTGTATAGTTTAATCTCATTGCAGGTTTCCATTGTTGTTGTTGTTCATTCTCTTTGTCTTTTACAGACAAACATTTTAACTGGACTTCACAGTGATAATAATATGTAACAAGGATCACCCCATCACTAGAAATAACGCACCCAGAAAGAGATTCACCTTAAGCATCTTGTAAAAATGGAGTCTAGCAAAGACAGTAAATATTTGGTTCTGCTTACAGTGTGTAGGTAGGCAGAAGTTGTATTGACAAAATTATTAAAGGTATGGTAAGTACTACCGTACAGACCCAATCAAAAAGTATAAGTGTGTACTTGTGAGGGCTCTTGCTGGAACAGCTGACACCATTGAAAGCATAAGGTAAGCCTGCTTACTATTTGTTTGTCCTAAGCTGAAGAGGAACTTTGATCTCTGTAGAGAAGCAATTTAGCTGCCTTTTCCTTTATTGTATATCATGCTTGCAGGAACAGGTAACACAAGTTCTGCCATCACTTAGGCTGAAACAACTTGTGAGAAAAATAAGGTAAAAATGGGACACTTTCCTAATAGCAGTTTACCTTATTTATTTATTTTTTTTACAAGGACTGGGACCAGTGCAGAAAGACATAATCAAACCACACCACATATAGAAACACTGAATTTTGTGTGTGCTGTTGATTCACAAAGAAGATAATACCTCTAAAATACAGAGCATTTGAAGATGCATTATTCTGCTAAAACTATGCACACAGAGAAATGAAACTAAGTATTGGATTTCAAAATGAATGCTTATAAATATCTAACAGGATTCTACTTGCAGTGTATCATGGATAAGCTAAATTATATAAAGTTGTAACTATGTAGAAAGTAGCCACACTTCTGTATAATCAGACTGCAGAGATGTTTTTATATGGCCTTGTACAGGAGAGTTTGAAAGAATGTTAATAAACATGTTTTCCACTTTAATAGCCATTTTATTACATGTGAAGAAAGCACATAATGTTAAGTTTGAAAAAACCAAACAGACAACTCGTTCAACTTGAAGGTAGAAGCCCATTTTGTGGCTGTCACCCAGCATGCAAAAATTACTTTTTGAATTACAGCTTACAGAATCTTTCAGCTATCATGGCCAGTGACCTGGCTAGGGGATACTGGGAACTGCTCCCGAACCTAGGACAAGAGCAATGGATTCAAACTACAGGAAAAGAGATTCCACCTGAACCTCACAAAAATCTTCCTGATGGTCAGAGCTGTCCAGCAGTGGAATATGCTGCCTCAGAGTGTGGTGGAGTCTCCTTCTTTGGAGGTTTTTAAGTGGAGTCTGATGGCCATCTGTCCAGAGTGGTTTGACGTGTCTTCCTGCATGGCAGGGGGTTGGACTGGGTGGCCCCTTGGTCTCTTCCAGTTCTATAATTCTGTGATTTTTAATCAAAAAAGCTCAACCCGTCACCGTATTTCAAGGAAATGGAAAAACAAAAGATGTGAGAATTCTTTCCTGACAGTAATTGACATGCAGTCAGAAGTACCTGAAAGTGAGTTCTCTGAAGTTTCAGTTTACTGATACTTTGATGCCTTTTTACACAATTAATTTATACATATATTCTATAACCAGTTCTTAAGATAGTCTTTAATAAATCGAATACTTAATTAACACAGCACTGAAAGTATTGCCACTGAAAAAAAGGTAAGTTGCAAATGGAATTGCAGTTAAATTCTTGAGCCATTCATAAGTCTATGCGATAACACTATTTGGGATCTGTAAATTCCAGAATGCTAAAAAGGGAGCCTATGTTTCTTTAAATTTACCAGCTGTGTTCCTTCTTGCCCCTAAGGCAAACCTATCAAGGGGATTCCTGAGGCTGAGTGTGTGATGCACCCAAAGTCACCAGTGGGTTTCCACATCCAAGCAGGAGAGTGAACCCTTGTTTCCAGTCCAAGGCTCAAACTACTACACTGTGCTGGCTCTCTAACACATCAAGTAGAAAAGTTTTATTGATAACTAAATAAGTAACAGTATTTTAAAAAGAAAACCAACTATAAATGAAAAATTTTCTAAGCCCTGACAAAGATTCAGACTTCTACTTATTTAATTTATTTATATCTCACCTTTCTCCCAACTGAGCTGCAGTTAATAATGATAAAAAAAAATATACATCTCAATCAAAATGTCTTCTGCAATGGGCAGGTAACAGTCAAAGGCTTGAGTAAATAAGGAGGTCTTTGCCTGCCAATGGAAAGAAAACCAAGAGTGGGGGAGCCTAGCCTCCTGTGAGAGGCAATTCCATAACCTAGAGGTAACCAGTGATATATTTAAGTCTTTTATTTCAAGTCTCAAGTCAAGTCTCAAGTCTCTACCTTCAAATCTGAAGTCAAGTCCTTGAAGATACTTTCAAGTCAAGTCTCAAGTCTGGAAGCCAACTTTATACCCCAACCAAAATTCCAGAATTATTGGATAGAGCGAAATAAATTCAGTTTTAACAATTTAATGAGTTGGCTCTCCACATTTGCAATGTTGCTATCTGCAGCTTCAGAAGCGGGGAATAGGGTCCTATCTTACTCTCCATTACTGAAGATTCAAAAGCTTTAGAAGGAAGGATCCTTCCTCTTCAAAGCCTGTTGCCTAACACATTTGCTGTTGCCCTCTGAGAAATGCACCCTGCGCTCTGGGGGAGTCTTCTGCTCTTAGGAAACATTTTAGAAGGCTCCTCTAATATGCAGTAGGTGCTGAGCAGTCCTCAAGCCCATTGCCTAACCTGTTTGCTGTTCCCCTCTGAGAAGTGCGCCCACACTTTGGGCTTGAGAGAGATTGTCATGTGACTAGTAGGCAAAAAGAGGTGGAGGCGCTGTTCAAAATCAAGGTTTCTCGATGAATGTGTTATGTTACTGAACCAAGGGCATCAAGTTAGTCATTAAAAATATACAAGTCTCGAGCTGAGTCAATGCATCATTCATGGCTGAGTTGAGTCTAAGTCGAGTCACTGAAGCGACTTAAGTCCAACTTAGTCCGAGTCTATCGACTTGAGTCTACATCACCGGAGGTAACCACTGAGAAGACTTTCTCCCCGTAACCACCAACTGTATCTATCATGGTAGTGGTACTGAAAGATCTGCCCTGAGGGTCTTAAAACTTGGACAGACTCTTATCAAGAGATACCGTATTTGAGATAGGTGGGACCTAAACAGTACAAGACTTTACGGGTCATAACCAGCACTTTGAATTATGCCCAGAAATAAACTGTTAACCAGAAATACTGTTAGGGTTAAATACTGAAGTACAGAAAGCAATCCTGTGTATATCTCCACAGAATTCAATCCCACTGAGTTCAATAGTACTTGTTTCCAAGTATCGAGGTCCAGGACTGCAGCCAGACCAGGGATTTGAAACCTGGCCTCCAGCATTGTAGTCCAACACTCAAATCACTACACAACACCATGTGCAGCTTTTTTCTTCTTATCTTTTTGAATAAATTTTTATTAAACATTTTCAAATACAATAAAGAATCAAAATTCAAAAATGACCAAAAAAGAGATAAAAAAGCAAGTAACATACATTTGACTTCCAGCTTTCTTAGTGTAACTTATACATGAATACATAATGTAACTTCTCCAACCGTAAATACCATTCAAATACTTCAGCTGTTTATTTCTCCAGATATACTGATTATCAAAAGCTATAATTTAACATACTGTACTCCTTTCCTTGTAAAAAGCCTATCAAAGGTTCCCAAGCTTTTCCCCCTATCTCAAGCAAGAGTGGGAATGAAAGTTCATAAAAATAGTAAAAAAAATTTTTTTTTAAATCAGATTTTTAAAAATTTAAATCTGATTTCAGATCTTTCTTAAAACAGTAAATAAAGAGCCTTGGTCAAAGCTATCATGAATACAAATTGGAAGTTGTGTAATTAAATTACTTCCCTTCAAGTAATTTAAGGAGGGTGAGCAAAATGGTGAAGGATCTGGAAGCCATGCCCTATGAGGATTGGCTTAGGGAGCTGAGTATGTTTAGTCTGCAGAAGAGAAGGTGAAGTGGGAACATGATAGCCATATTTAATATCTGAAAGGATGTCATGTTGGGGAGGGAGCGGACTTGTTTTCCACTGCTCCAGAGACTAGGACAAGGAGCAATGGATTCAAACTAGAGGAAAAAAGATTCCATCTAAACCTCAGGAAGAACTTCTTGACTGTCAGAGCTGTTCAGCAGTGGAATATACTGCCTCGGAGCGTGGGAGAGTCTGCTTCTTTGGAGGTTTTTAAGCAAAGGCTGGATGGCCATCTTTTGGGAGTGCTTTGATGCGGGTTCCTGCATGGCAGGAGGTTATACTGGATGGCCCCTGTGGTCTCTTCCAACTCTGTTTCTATGATTCTAAATTGTACAAATAAGTTATTTATAAATATGGAAGGTAACCTATCAGTTCCATTCTGTGGGTGGTATACATGAAACGTATGTACATGCTCTCTTTCAGTGCCTTGCCTCTACAAAGATGTAGGTCAGCAAAAAATTTTGGGAAGATGAAGTAGATCTGAACAAGGAAGAAGCATGTAAATAATGCAAAGTATCCTATTTGCAAGGGCAGACTCCCCTTGAACAAATCTTGCCAAGAAAACCCCATGATATGTTTGCCTTCTGCTGTGTAAGTTGGAAATGGCTTGAAGGCACACAGCAACAGCCCCATTTTTAATAAACTGAAAACTCATCTGAAAACAGCTATGTGTTTACCTACTTTTCAAAGAAACCTGTATCTCTAAAAATATATTAAATAATGTACTTCTACTAAAAAAAAACCCATTGTCTTCTTCACTCTACACAGGGCTACCCATGTGCTTAGTCCAGAAACTTCAATTAATTCAGAATATGGCAGACAGGTTGGTCACCGGAAGATCTAAAACTGACCACATAACACCTATTCTGAAGTCTTTACACTGGCTGCCTATTAGTTTCCGGGCACAGTACAAGGTGTTGGTTCTTACCTTTAAAGCCCTTCATGGCTTGGGGCCAGCCTACCTGCGGGATCGCCTTCTCCCATATAATCCGCCCTGCACACTAAGGTCCTCTGGGAGGAATTTACTGCAGCTAATCAGAACTAGGTTGGCTGCAGTTACCCAGAGGACCTTTTCTTCTGTCGCTCCTAAGTTATGGAATGGCCTGCCGGAGGAGACCCAGAACATTACCAGTCTTGACTGCTTTAAAAAAGCAGTCAAGACTGTTCTCTTCCGACAGGCCTTCCCAGACTAGTGTTCCACCGCCTCTCATCATTGTCTCTGTTCTAATTTTGTTTTTAATTTGTTTTTAATAATTAATGTGTTTTAGGGGGATAGAAGGGTTGGTGGGTGGGGAGGATGGGGTACATTTTAATGTTTTAATGTATTTATATATTTTTGTAATGCCGCCTCGATCCACTGGGAGAGGCGGGATGATGATGATGATGATGATGATGATGATAATAATAATAATAATAATAATAATAATAATTATTATTATTATTATTATTAGTGATTTAACCTGATTTAAATCCTGAAAACTGAGCTCCTTTGGGGAATCAATTTAAATCGTGATTTACATCAATTTGATGTAAATTAAATAAACCATGGGAATTATTCAGCCCCCAGTCAACACCAAGCATGCCTTCCTCCTAGACTATGTTGTCAAGGATTGTTGGAGATTGTGGTTCAACATCTAGATGTCTGCACAATTCCCACCTCTTTTAAAGGGGTTTCTAGCATTTGTTGTTGTGTGCCTTCCCAAGTAATTTCTGACTTATACTGATCCTCAGGGGAACCTATCATGAGGCTCTCTCAGCAAGATTTGTTTGAAGGGGGTTTGCCCTTGCCTTCCTCTGAGGTTGAGTGTGAGTGATTTCCCAAAGGTCACCCAGTGGGTCTCCACAAGTGAGTGGAGGTTTGAATTCTGGTCTCCCAGACTCCTAATCCAACACTCAAACACCACTACACCGTGCTGGTTCTGTTCTAGCATTATGGAAAGTCGGCCATCATATTCTGCCCAGATTGTTCAGCTAAGTAGTGAACATGCACCTGATCACAGAACAGTCACTAAATCGTCAACAGGATGCTACGTTTGGGCATCAGCTAACACCCTAGGCTATGATGACGTTCCTCTTGTCATGTTGTCGAGTAAGCTTCAATGTATGTGAATCATGTGAGATTTTCAAGTGGCCCTCTTATTAACAGTCCTGCTCAGTTCTTGATAAACTCGGTACTGTGACTTCCTAGATTCCTTCCAGCTGACAAGTGGCCTTGCTTTTCCTTACAGCCTTCCAAGCAACATCATACACCCATGTATTGCAATGTTTACACACCAAGCAATATCACACACCCATGTATTGCAATCTTTATACACTCCATTTCTAGTTTTATGATTTTTATCATTCATACTTCTCACATTTATGTTTCTATTATATATGTTGTTTTAGACATTCCTTTCACACTTGAACATACAACAAAGGGATATCCTTTTACCTTGAGTCCTATTGCATCAAGATACAGCACTATTTGTGCTTGGCCTTTGCTCTTCTGCAGTAACTGTTTTCTGACCTGGGGATCTCATCATCTGGCATTATCTTGTTTCACTTTGGATTGTCATGGGTTTTCAAAATAAAACATTCAGAAGTGGCTTACCAGTGTAACCTCCTGCACATTACTGTCAAGAGTTAGCTGAAGTGCCACAGCCAATATTTCTGAGATCCTTCATGAGTGTTACTTCCTGCTGCTTCCTAGTTCTGGAGCTTCTCTGCCACCCTCACCATAGGAAATGTCAGTTCTGCCAGTGCAGCTGTTACTCCCTCAAGATGGATGCATCTTAGTCTGGTGTCTTCATTTAGAACAGTAGTTAACCTTTTCTTTACTGGGGACCCCATATAAATATAATTTGTTGCTATGGTCTCCCAAGCCTTAACTCAGGATTTAAATATTCAAATATTTATTTAAATTTTCAAACATTTAATTATTAAAGGCTTCTAGAGACTAGAATTCAAAGCGGGTGCTCAGACACTGGGTGACCTTGGGCAGGTCACAATCTCTGTCAAAGGCGAACTCTGAACAAATCTTGCCAAAAAAACCCTTGTGACACACAGGTCACCTTAGGGTTATCATAACTCAGAAGGGACTTGAAGGAACACAACAATAAAGTGCCTGTGACAGGGGGAGGTTCTTTCCAGCCATCATGTCTCTCCCCTTTGAAAACTGACTTATGGTGACCGTAAGGCAAACCTATCAAGGGGGTTTCCCTGGCAAGATTTGCTGCCTTGCAATCTCTGAGGTTGAGAACATGCAACTTGCCTGAGGTCACCCACTGGGTTTCCATGGCCAAGTGGGGATTCAAATCCTGGTCTCCACTCATAGTTTGGGGTGCATATGCAAGCCTGTAGCCATGCCCCTTTTGTCAGGGACAAGGTAGCAGAGAGGATTGTCAGGCAATTGGAGGGGAGTGCCAAAACTGCTCCCACATTTGCAAACAAGGGAGCATTTTGGGCACACATACATATCTGCTGCCACGTCCTTCAGTGCCCACACCCTCTGCTGCCGCATCTGTGACAAAAGGGACATGGTAGCAAGCCAATGAAGGAGCAGTTTCAGCATCCACCCCCACCCCACTGGTGCATCCTTGTTGCTGCTGCTGCTGTTGGTGTCAAGCAGCAGGACTTTGCAGATCCCCTGAAGGCTCCCTTCATCCAACATTAAAAGCCACTGATTTAGAGCATTCCACTTTTAGCGACCCTACTAGGAACGCAGTTGCTCAATAAAGTTGCATCTCTGTCCTGACAGTATTATCCTCAGCTCCCCTGACTCCTGCAATGCATTCAAGCAGTGATTCCTAAACTCTAGTCTTCCAGGTTTTTGGACTTCAACTCCCAGAAGTCCCAGCTATGTTGGCCAATGATCAGTGACACTGGGAGCTGAAGTGCAAAAAACCTGGAAGCCCAGTTTGGGAAATACTGCATTAAGGTGTGCATCCAAGTGAGTTAGGCTGTGGAACTATTTTGCATTGGCTTCCACAAAGCCTCCAGTCCCCATTTGGTTGTTTAGCACATGTGTGTTTGCTACAAGTCAAAAAGCACTTCATCCTGTGAGTGGTCCTCTGCGTTTGTCAGGCATGAACCAATCCTATCCAGTGAAAACGCACTGCTGCCATCATTCCTTTCCATGTTCATCTTCAACATTGTTTTTGAGCTGATCTGGGAAGGGTATTTATAGATTTATTTGAATTGCTACAATGTCTGCTACAAGTAATGCCTGTGATGACACATGTATGCACCAAAAGAAAAGGTGGGTCTGGGGTTTTTTAGCTTTACAATATTCATATGCTAAGTTTAATCAGCTGCTAAGTGTTCAACCAAATAAATTCTTCACACCTACAAGATACAGTACTAGTTCATGTGGACATTTTGAAGAATATTCAAGCTGTGGCAATTTTTTCAGACCAGCTTTTGCATGTATTATAAAGCAGTTCCAACCCACTGGCATGTTTTTGCTAAGTGGATTAAGTCACCATGGACAGGATACAACCATCAGCAATTAAGTAGGAAAGTGGAATGACAGAAGAGGGCTATGATCCCAAGACTTATAATTTAGCACTTGCTATGGTAAATTGCTTCCAGGTGCTCCTCTGTCCTGGGATAAAGTCAAATCTACAATTTCCTGAGTGTTGTATTGCATTAATTCTGTGTTGCCCCATAACAAATTCATGTACTACTCTTAATTTCTCTTCCAAATATGATCTATTGGCTCTGGGACAAGGGAGAAGGATCAAAGGTGTATCTAGGATGGGGCAAGTAGGACATGTACCCACGGCACCAATGCCAGGGGGCACAAAAAAGCTATGCCTGAACGTTTAGTGGAGGAGGAAGCAGCCCTGGAAGTAGGGGAGCAACTTTCATGCTTGCCTTGGGTGCTGGTTATACTAGATAACACCTCTGAGAAGGATTTTCAGATATTAGATTTTGTAACTACTTTGTTCTGAAGAGGAAAGCAAGTTAAAGGTGTTTTGACTAGCTGTAGCTAGAAAAAATGCTAAATCTAGAATTTTATCCTTATGTAAGAAAAACAATTCAGCAAAGGCATCACTTTCGTAGGCAGCTCTATTTCAAGAAATACTATTGTCTAACATATGGAATTTTATTTTTATTTATTTATTTTACAATAACAAAAGTATAGCAGGTCCCCCATATCTTCCTGATTGGTATCCAGTTTCACTTTTCCATGCTGAAATGCAGTCCAAAAACATTTTGTTCCCATTTCTTTTTGGACCACATGTTCTTCTTAATTTTTTTGTTTTTATCAGTTGTGCACTAGTTTTCGACTGCAAATAATGGCTATATAGCCTCCTTTCTCTTAGTTTCTGAAACTGTATCAAGTTTCAGGGCCTCCTCTCCAAGCTACATACTTACCTTGATAGCTATGTTGTTCATCTCACTGAAAAAAATAGTGTTTAGTTAGTCACGGTAAGTCCAGGAATGTAACCTCTGTGGATACAGGGGACCTACTGTATATACTGTATATACTGTATAGTACTCTCCCAGAGGCACAGAATTCAAGTCCTAAACTGGAAGAATGTTTTACATTTTATCATTGACACCAGGTGAAATACTCTCAATTCCCATGTGCTAATCTTTACAGTCTTGACCTTTAAAAAGAGCTACACTCATTTCCCACCCCCCAAGACTACCTCTTCTAACTCAATGAATTGTTGTGAAGTACTACAAGGCATTATATCCATCACTATCATAGTCATGTCACCACAAAGAACAATATAATAAGTTTTCACACATTAAAAAAAGAAGAAAAAGAAAGGGAGGAAGGACAATAAGAATCATATAACACAATTAACTCATATTTCATTTGGTTGGAATAAATTTATTTCATCTGTCTGTAAACAAGGTGTTTAATAGTTATGGCATTTTTTGAAATGCGTATTGAATCAGATGAGTTAGACTGTATCCCAGATGTAACAAAGTGCAGGGAAATAAAATGGACAAATCAGCAACAAGAATTTGTTTTAAGTCTGTACATTATCCACAAGGCCCGAACAATAGAAGCAAATACTAGTGTCCCTAAAGTAGTGCCATTCAGAAGAAGCCGTTCTTGTCAGTTAAAATCCATCTCACAATAGCAACAGTTCCATTTTTTTAAACATTAGTATGGCACAGAATACACATTAAAAATTTATCACAAGACAGCCAACTCAGTTATTCCAACCAAGACCATCTCCCATTTTCTGTTTTTTATACAGAGTTCTGCAGTTCTCTTTTAAAATGGACATACAAGTTAGTACCGTGCTCAAACCGACAGTTTGGTTACAATTGTTTCAAATGACTAGTGCACAAGGCAGTTTACTCCACAATTTCTGCAGAAACGGCATGATAGGCCAAATGAAGATTAGATCTGAAATGGTATTTATTTGGACTGTTTTATCATATAACTACCAGCCTTCAAAATATACATTGATATCACAGCAGCACGTCTTCTTTCCCAGTTAATGATCTGATAGACCAACATCAGTCTAGGCTACCTGTATAACTGAAGGTGGTAGTTTGTCAACAGTGACATTGCAGTTTCATGTAAAACCCAAGCTGCAAATCAAAATTGGTCCTATGAAAAAATGAAACCGGACACACTCCAGATGGTTACACTGGGTTATCTAAAGTCCATGATGGCAGCCTTTTTACAACTACAGAACAGGAGCTGGCAAAAAAGTAATGTGCCTGAGCTATTGCGGTGATGGAATGTCCCTGGGGAGTCATTCAAGATGATGGTGGTGATGATAAGGTGAGGGGAGAAGTGCATCGGCACCTTTTTATAGTTTTGCAGTTACCCTTTTAAAAGCAGGATGTGCTTCAGACACCATGAAGAGTTTTGCAAGTCTACACAGAAGAGCAACAACAAAACTAGAGCAACACTTGTAACAGCTTTCAAGCGGCAAATTGGTTAAACAAACCAGGCACTGTATTTAAAAAATGTATATATAGATAGAAGATGGAAAGAGAAAAAAAAGAAGAAAGAGAATGGATGAAATGAGGACGGGGGGAGGAAAGTAGATATGCATGCACATTTTCCCTCCCAACCATGCTCTACAAAAGGAAGACTAATGAGCTGTGTTAATGCTCAAAGTGCTGAAGAGACATTGATCAATCTGGATTGTACAATCGGCACCTTGTTTAGTTTAATTTAAATTGGTTTACTTCTCAATGTCCACATTAATTGCTAAAACAAAGCAAAGCCCAGACTTGGCATGATTCTTCCCCAAGGCTTCAACGTATCATGCATATCATCTTTGTGTTGCAATAGATGGTGCCAGATACAGAATATGGATACAACAATGATTAACATACAAACAAAAGGGTAACTGGAGCCATGACAGTAGGGAAAAGATGTGTAAATAAACCGCCATCTATAGGGTGATAGTACTGTGAACACAAGAGGGTGGTAATGAAGACATTTGCTATGTGAATGGGGAGAGGCTGCTTAGATGTCAGACCTCCTCAGGTATAAAGCCAGTTCATTAGCTTTCTTGTTGAGTGTCCCTCCATGGGCACCTTCCCTTTCCCATGACCATAACCAATGCTGGAGTACACAAGGAAATAAGGATGAACAGAATTAAAGAAAGAATAACACCTTTCCCCACCAACAGAGGGATACAAAGGAGACACAGGTTCATACCCCATCACCCTGCATTGCTAATAAAGTTTCCACAATGTAGCTTGCTGCCAGGAAAGTTTAATAGCAATTTTCCCTAATACTTAACAGTCTGCCTAGCAACTAGAACCCAGAGTCTCTCAAGTATTTTGCCATTGAGTATGCCTTCTTATTCAATCCGCCTCCATGGACCCCTTCTTTGCCCATTACAAAGACCAAGACTGAAAGAGAAAAGAAAAGAAGTTTTACAAAAGAGTGTGTTAGACATGGAACTATTCCAAGTTTTAATCAAGCAGTGCAGTAAGGATATTCAAATACAACATATCTGAACAGTTACTTGTACGGTATTACTGCTTTGCTTCGAACATCACTCTTAATATAGAAATTTTTACTGCAAAAGTATGTGACAGAGAGATATATTAGTTTAACAGAACAATTAAAAAATTAAAAATGAAACCCATGGGGCATACTATGAGGCAGGAAGCTTTGGCTACATCTTACTGCAAGGCAAATAAAGCTCGAATAGCAGTTCATGTTACAATATAGAATTTGTTGCAAGAATAACTGCAATGCATGTTCCAGTGGCTTGTCAGTCTGTCATTGTTCACAGTAAAAAAGAAAACCACATGTATTTGTGCCAGAACAGCAGTCCTGAAGAACTCTGGCAATAAATTCATCCGCCAGCAGGTGTCACTAAAATGTATCCTTGCCCTGTGTTTAAGACAATCTTATTTTCTCAGTGTATGTTAACATCCATTTGTAGATGTATCCACTTTTTTACCTATCAGTTAAACTCTTTAAATATTTGCCTCAGTTACTTGTGATTAGTTTGCTGAGGCTGAAAGACAAACTTTTCATCTGAAGAATAAACCATAAAATGTGTTTTTTCTTTCAAAAATGTAAATTGTCTTCTAATATGTTACACTTTGAATCCTAAGCACAACTTAGGCCATTTCTACACTACATTGTTATAGTGCTATTATTCCACTTTCAACATCCTATGGAAACGTGGGGCTTGCAGCTTAGTGAGGGACATTTAGAATTCTCAGCCAGAAAGCTCTCTGGCCTCAGTAAACTACAAACCCCAGGATTCCACAAGAAGTTGAAAGTGGAATGACAGCACTATAACAGTGTAGTGCGGAAATGGCCTTAGAAACAAGTCAGTATTCCAACTGTACAGGATGACACTGTTAGAGAACATTCGTTCCTCAAAACATCACTCATCATATATTCCTGAGAGTTGCTACATATGCAAAGTAACAGGAAATGCTATTTAGACACACATCTTGCAAGCTAAAAAGTAACACTTATTTTAGGTTCAGAAATTGATCTGAGAGACCCTGGAACAACTTTCAAGATGACCAGAAATTACCTATGAACTATTTAGCCAAGCAACACTGATATTTCAGTTGACATACTCTCTAATGTAACGTAACTTTGCTGTATAGTAGCTATCCTTCAAAATTAGAAGATCCGGTTTGCATTTGTTCTAGCTGAAGCAAAATTTATTTCAGTTGCCAAATCACTTACATTCTTGATGTTTCAAGACTGTGGTCTTTCTCCCCACAAACTAAATAAATCAAGATCATTTTGCAGACTGGCAGATTTTATTAAGGAGATCAACTGAGGTCATTTAAAACCTGTGTGTTTTGTACTATTAAAAACAACCAAACAGAACAAGTACTTGCATAAGTTCCAGCTTACCTCGACCAGCTCTGCCTACAGCAACATTGTATGTTGGCTCGCCTCCTTGGCTCTTTGTCCTGATGTCCATTGTACAGTCACCATCCACATAGAGGCTATCTCTGATCACAGAGCACTTCTTTGCACCAAGAGTTAGACCGTTGGTGAAGAAACCCTCGCGGTCTTTTCCTACAATCATATCTATTTCTAGAGGCTGTCAAAAAAAGAAGTCCAGAGTGTTTTAACTGAAGTCCTTCTGACCTTAATGCAATCTAACAAGAAGAACAACATTTATTTCAAAGGCTGGTTCTTTAAATAGCTAGTGCTTATTAAATAATTCCAAGTGACAACATTTAGATACCTAAATATAGCTTCAAAGTAGGTTTTTATCAAGTTCATATGCGCAGGCACTGCCTTTAAACTGATCATATATTCAAGAAAATGATTAAACTAAGTTATATTAAGGCATCATGCTGCCCACAGAATCATTTCAATTAAGTGCCAAGTAGCTACAGATTTAGCAGAGGAGGCATTAAGGTGTATGCTTTAAGTGCAGTATGGATACAAAACACAGAATGGCCTCATATTCCCAAGGTATTAAGGATACTATTTGTATTGCTCAAATTGCTGTTCATTTCTGCTATTTCCCAAACATGTTATAAAGCAGAAGTGGGCTACATGTGATCAACAAGGCCCCAAATTTTGTGACCCCTGACCCTGCCAGGTGACCCTTTAATGGCAAGCAAAACAACAATTCTCCCTCCCAAAAACAGCAATTCTCCCTCTTCTACACATACATGTTTAATATTAACCTCCCCAAAATTCTGTTTCTCAAAATCAGAAGTGGACTTCCAGCTTCGCTTTTCATTTTTTATTATTTTTGATAGTCCACGTGGCCTGCGGAGGGTCCCTTGGACATGTTAAGTTTCCCAGCCCTGCTACAACCAACTCCAACCTGCTCCAAGGCTAATGAAAGGCAGAAAACTCAAGCAGAAAATGTACACTGTGCACTGCACAGGAGTTAAAGAATCCCAAGCACTGGACCAGGAGAGTGGAAAAGCATGTACAGAAGTAAAAAAGAAGCAGCAGGCTGGCTACATATCAACTCTGTTCCATGGGCTGCTATATATTCACAATAGAGAGACTGGAAATAGGAAGGGGCAGCCAAAGGATAAAATGTATTCTCCAACATAATATGATGGAAGAGGAGTCTCCTTTCAGTAGAACTGCAGAGTCATAACAGGCCCCAGCCATGCCCAAGCACAAGCCAAGAGTCAACATCAGAACACCAAAGAGAGATTGGATCTGCAGCTAGTAAGGACACTGCTTTTTTAACCCATGCCTACTGCAGATGGGACAAGCAAACCCATGCTTTAACCCTGTTAAGTATACCTTTCAGTATCAGGGTCAAGAACAGGTTCTAACAAGACAGAAGAGGAGTGGTTTTTAACATGAAGTCTGCCTACAAAAATAAGCAGCTGACCAAAAAGGCATTCTGGAAAGGAGAGGAATAGAATCAACCAGCTAACCACCCCCCCCCAATTGTACTACACAATCAAGCTGCACATCTAATGCAAGGGAGCAAAGAAGGGAGGTTCTGCAAGAACTTATGTAATTCCAATATACATTTCAGCACTATCTGCCTGCACACTATGGATAGAATCTTCTTTACAGGGATTTTTCCTCCATTTAAAGAATCTTCACCTCGATGGGCTTTACGACACTCCCGAGCATGAAAAGGAAGGGAGGAGAAAAAGACAAGGAGAAAGACTGCAGTGCAGGAACAGGGGTGATTAATATCTCGGAAGAGAAGAGAGAAAAGGAGGGGTTAAAAAAAATCAGCGGCAGTGCGCCATCTTGGAGGCAAAAACATGGAGCCGGTAGCGAGGAACGGATTCACAAAAGCCTCCTACGCCAGATTCGCAAATCCCTCCCCGGCAGCGCGGACGAGAGATGAGGGAATCCTACGCAAAGCCTCTCCAAGATCTCTCCCCACCTTCTCCGAGCCCGGCCTCCCCCCCCCGCCAGATTGCCGGCTATTGCTTAGCCAGCACTGGCTATTAAACCGCCCAACATCCTCCTGGCATACAAAATGGTCCCCGGAGGAGCCTCAGCCTTAGGATATCCCCGCCCCAGCTTGACCCCGCGGGCATCCAAAGCTGAGGAGGGAACCCCAAGGAGCCCTACGGCAAGAGCCTAGAACACGAGCCTTTTTTTCTTTTTTCCTCCCACCCACTCCCGGCCCGCTTCGCCCCGCCTCCAGAGAAAAGGCCTTTCATCCTCCTGCCTCAAGTAGTATTTGGGGGGGGGGGACCAGCTTTGGATAAGGAGAGGGGAGGCCACCCCGCAGTCGCAATGCCGAGGCCTAACTAGCGCAGGCTCGGTCCTTCCCAGAAGAGGCGTCCCAGCCCAGGGGCTCGTAGTACGGCCGTCATAAACTGGGTGGGGGAGAGCGAAGAGAAGGCACCGAGCAAGGGGAAGCAATCGCTGCCATTTACACCTTCCCCCCCCAGATGGGCCTCCGCTGCCATTTCCTTTCCCCCTTCTTTTGCCGGGGGCGGCTGAACACAGGAGCCAGTGGCCCCAAGCACGTCATTGCCGAGAGGGGGGCGAGCGAGCAGCCTTTGCGCCACGGCGCTCCCCAGCCCCGGGATTCCTCCGGCCTTTCCCACCCGCCTTTGAAAGCGCCGTGTCCCAAGGCTGCGGGCCCGGGATGACAGGCAACGGGACAGGCAGCCCGTCCCACTCCCCCTCGGGGAGGAAAGGCGCCCTCCACGCGCGGTGGGGGTGCGTGCGAGTGAGCGCGCGCTAAGGGGAGGGGGGGAGGAGAGAAAAGGGCTGCACTCGCAATCCCCTCCCCCTTTCCGTGAGATTAAGGCGCCTTCTCTGCGACGCTCGCCTCCGACAGCTCCGGTTTTTCACGGCCTCCCCCTCCCCGGAGCTCGAGACTTCTTCCCCCGGGGCCATAATACGCCCACCCAGCGCCTTCCTCCCACCCACCCCCACCCAGCCCACCCCCTTTAAGTCAGAGGCTATTCTTCCTTCCCCTCTCCGCCGCCCCCCGCCCGACTCCATGGCTCCCCTTCCCGCGCCCTCTCCCCCGCCCGGGCCCCGCTTCCCTGCCTTCCCTTACCGTAATGCTCTGGAAGATGCCCCCGGCCGTCGCTGCCCAGACGTACTTGGCGTCACAGTAGCCGACAATGGCGGCCTCCTGGCAGCAGCCATCGCACATCAGGTTATCCACGTAGCTCTGCCAGCCTGCCATCTTCGGCTTGCGCCTGGCGGGGTGGTGGAGAGGGGGGCGGGCGGGGGAAGGAAGGAAGGAAGGAAGCCGGGAGTCGACAGGCAGGGCAAGGCAAGCCGGGCGGACAGGCGGCGGCAGGCAGGCACGCAGGCGGACGGGCAGGGCGCGAAGGAAGAGGCAGGAGGAGCGAGCAGCCCCGCCACCGAGAGCGCGAATCTCTGTCGGACGGACAGAAAGGCGGCGGCGGGAGCGAGCGAGAAGGCAGGAGGCAGGCGGGCGAGCGGGCGGGGGAGGGGACCGAGGGGGTGGGTCCACCTGAGGCGGCGGCGGCGGCAGCGACGACTACCGCGCGATGGCCGCCCGCCCGCTTTTTAACGGCGGCTCTTCCACAGGGCAGGCGAAGCCGAGGCGACCAGGCAGCGCCTCACCGAGCCCCGCGAGCGGCAGACGGCGTGAGGCGGCCTCCCGCGAGCGCCAGAAAAGGAGAGAAGGGGGAAAGAAGGCGGGTGGGTGGGGGGAGGGCAGCCAGAGAGGACGGACGGGCGGCCGCCGATGCCTCGCTCGCTTCTGCCGCCGCCGCGGAGGTTTCTCTTGGAAAAATCCCTCCGCCGGCGCCGCCGCCGCCGCCGTCTCTGTGGCTAATGCTTCTGACTGGCGGAGGGATACGTTGCGCCCGGCCACGCGCTGGTGCCAGGCGCCGGTTGAGAGTGTGCGCGCGAGCGAGGGGGGGAGGGGGCCGCGTCGGTCCTGCTGCTCCTGTTCTTCTTAGTGGGGACTGCTGGACACCAGCTGGCGCCGTCTTCCCTGCGCCTGGCGCTTGTGGGCTGCGGCGGGTGAGGAGGATGCGTGGCAGCGGCAGCGGCAGAGCGAGGGTACGTGCAGGTGGGACGGGAGAGGAGAGGAAGGTTGGGGCGCCCCCGCTCTCCCTGCCTCCGGGGGTTTCTACACCCGTTTCCAAAAGCGGCGAGCGGTGGGTGGGGGCGCTTTGCGGCAGAGGCGACCGAGGGGCCCGGGGCCCCTTAAAAGACTCGGGAGTCTTGCTTTAGCCCGGCCTTCCGTGGAGGACTAACGCAGCCCCCCCTCAGTTGCAGGGAGGGCTGTCCAGAAGGGTAGGCAAGGGGCCCCTGGGCTCTCCCCCTTTCACCTGGTTCAGAGCTTTGTTGTTAGGCTTCCCTGGCTGGTCCCCCCTTTCGGTGCTGCTGCTCAAAGGTGTCGGTCGTTTACGCTGCGGTTGTCCCCCCAGCCCCGACCTCTGTGCCCTTTGCACCGGCAAAGCAAGTGAACAGCCTTCAGCATTTGCAGGTTTCCCGAGCATGCTCATCCTGAAACAGGGGCCCCATATATAATTATAAAATATGGTTAAGTCTATAGAATGTTTGGAAAAGATTCTCCTGAAAAATATCTGCTCTGATGCCTGGATATGCTCATAGTTATAGCAGAAGAATTAACAGAAATATAGAAGCAGTCTGAAGAAGCTGCTCAGGAGTAGGTGCAGAATGCTAGCTGTGTCAGAAGCAGATAAGCACAGTTCCTGTATTACTAAGAAGAAGGGTCAGTGTGGCTTTCTGGAATATCAACAAAGGGAAGAGAAATGTGCTGTGTTGCGAGGTTCAAAGGGGGGCGGATTTGGGCGGACTGAGAGAAATGAAACTTATATGCTGTGTCTATAAAATAACTGTGTAACCTCACTTCAGGGCTCTTGGTTTTTCTGGGGTGACCCAGCCTGAGCCTGAGCGTTAAATAAACTTGACTCTTTTTCCAACTCTGTGGTCTCCGATCTCTGAAGTCTGCAACAATCCAGTGATAAAAGACGGCTCACTTGTTGATTTCTTTGCCTGTCAGTGCAGTTCTTAAAGCAGGGGACGTCTTGCCCCTGTTCCTAGTTATAGTAATGACGGTTTTAACGTGACTAGTATGAAATACAGCGGGTATTTGTTTGCTTCGGAATACGTCTCCTTTGAATTCAGTCCTGCTTACTATTATGTTATTTAGGATGCTTGCAGTAAGAATGCAAGTTGCTAGTTTTGCTTCTGTAACAGATGTTTGTATTTGCTTGTTTTATATGTGCTGATCCGCTGAGCAAGCAACATACCTGGAAAGTAGCTGACTTTGCCAGGAAATTATAGTTAGGCATGTAGAGCATTAGGTTAGGTATGTAGAAAAACCAGTGTGGCTTGGGTATTGCACTGTCAGTTTGAGAAACCAGGGTTCGAATCCTGACTCGGCCATGGAAACCCACAGGGTGACCTTGGGCAGGTCACACTCTTGCAGCCTCAGAGAAAGGCAATGGTAACCCTCTGCAAAAGTCTTGCCAGGAAGGATAGGGTTGCCCTAAGTCAGAGTTGACTTGAGGGCACATAACACAAACAATGTAGGGCACCAACAATAATATAGGGCAGATATGAAACAGAAATCATATCTAAGAGACTTCAGGGAAATAACTCCAGAAGTGTTTATAAATGAGAGCCACTGATGTCCTCTTAGCTGAGGTCACACATCTGAGTTGTACTATAACTTTGTAGCAGAAAAAAAAAGCATGTTTCATGATTTCTGAGTCATACTTACTTTTGGAGCTTCTTTGCACAAGTTGAATTGAATTGCATAAAATTCTTGAACTGAAAAAAATGATTGGCTTGGGGACATGACATTTTATTCATTCCCCTGAGATTAAAGTTCTGAGTCTCAGTTCTAACTTAGTTCAGAACTTAGTTCTAAAGTTTTGCAGATTAAAGTTCTGAATCAACCAAGAATTTTAGTGGCTGTAAAACTTGATGCACATAGGCATATATATGGAAGATGATCCACTGAATTATTACCCTGCAGTTACTTGAATTTCTGTCTTGATTTCCTCATCAAAAGTAAAAAGAGAAATTTATCTATTTGTTATACTTTCCCCAGTGTTTTTCTTCAGACAAATGCTTACTGAGCAGTTCCCAGGGCTACACAATTATAGCACTATGATTTTACTTTATCATCCTATGGAATCTTGGGATTTGCAGTTTAGAGAGAGAAATTTAGAATTTTCAGCCAGAGAACTCTAGTGCCTGACTAAATGACAAACCCCAGGATTCCACAGAATGTTATCATAGCAGTTAAAGTGTAATCATAGTGCTATTATTGTGTAGTGTGAAAGAAATCCTAGGGAAGACCAGTGCTTGGAAAAAATTACTTTGAGGACTCCTAGAATCTCCCAGAAAGTGTTCCTGGTTAAATTCTAGTAATGAGTGGGCAGTAAACCACGTGGAAGTTAAAGAGCTTGGCTTGGAAGCAACCTTCCCTGTTATCAGAGCAATATAGACAGTGGGGTCAAGAAACAGTTTAAGCCAGCACTCTGGCACATAAGGAATCCACTTGATGCCATGTGGATTGCCATGTCAAAAAATCTTTTTTGGGAATTCCATATAAATAGGAGGGAGTTAGAACTATTCCCATCACAGTCTTGAAGTGAGGAATGAAAGAAGAAGAAAAACACCTTGACTCACAGTACTGTGTGTGTTTTCTTGACAGTAAGCCTCATTGACTACAATAGTTTTAATTCCAGTCAAAGGGGTATGGGATTTTAGCCTTAATTTTTCCTTCTGTGCAATTGTAAAATTAGACAGGAATCAGTTTTGGAGGTGTGGAAGCTCTAGGCTGCCAGTGTGCTTCCAGCCTGAATTCAGGATGCTTCTGATGGTGTTTAAACCCTTAAAGGACACTTGAAGGAACATGACTTCTAGATATGGTTGCTGAAGGATTGTAGCCTGCTGTGGTGCCCTCTTCTCTGTTCCACCTTTGGAGCCAATGCACAGTGTTTTATCTGGAAAGCTGCACTGAGCAATGTCTTACTGTGACACTGAGGCTGGGGCACCTGTCTATGGAATGTTCTCCCCTTGGAGCCCTGATTGATACCAAAGCTGGCTTCCTTTCAGGACCAAATGAAAACACAGCTGTTTGTTAAAGCGTTTGGGACCTAGCTGATTTACTCCAAAATATTTGTGCATGTGGTTTGAAATTGTTTTAACCTTTCAAATATGTTTTTAGTTTACTAAATTGTTTAATATTTTTTAGTCTGCTTATGTTTTAAATTTTTAAATATGCTTAAATCAATTTTATTTGTTTGCTGTTCTGAGATCCCGTGACATATGTTTATATGATATATAAACATTTTAATAAATAACTAGCTCACAGGGCTCACAGTGAGTTAGAATCTACATGTCTGCCCTTCTTCTACATTTGTAACATGCCCCTGGATACGGAGCTTTTTCAGGGGCAAATATTTATCCAAAGATATTTGCCTGTTGAATCCTTTTCTATCCTAGACCCTTCTTCAGAGTCTCACCATGAACATATTTTTAGTGCTTATTCATAAGGCCTGGAACATTGGAAGTAATACTAATAAAGAAGGAGAGACAGTATGGTATAGTGGTTTGAGTGTTGGACTATAACACTGGGAGACCAGAGTTCCAATTTCCACTTGTCCATGGGTGATATTGGTTGCTGGGTGCTCTTGGGCAAATCACACTCTCTCAGCCTTAGAGGAAAGCAATGGCAAATCCCCTGTGAACATGTTCTGCCAAGAAAACTCTGTGATAGGTTTGCCTTAAGGTTGCCATAAGTCATAAATTACTTGAAGACACATAACAACAACAATACACCTTCTGAGTGTACCCACAAGATTTTGCATTCACCACTGAGTAGGTATAACCATTCTCTCTACCATGTATCAGGATACAAAGAGCAAGACTAACATCCTAGAGTGTGATTTCCAGCCAGGTTTGAACTGCTGCTGCCACTTTTTTTGTGGAGGGGGGGAATTGTCACTACAGGTCCTGCTATATGGTGGATTACCCCACTATGTCAGGTTTTGGGATACCATCAGCTCTTATCCTTTTGTGTATTTAATTTCACCACCATGCAAACCCACCTGACTGCCCCACCACCAGTCCCTCCCTAGTCCCTCCCTCCTTGCCACATCCTTTTCAGGAATTGCCCAGGTCTGTAAACTGTAAATGACCCCAGATTTTAAAAACAGCCTTTGCTTTTAGGAGACGTGGGAAAAAGCACAAACTAGACAGCAATCCCATGACATCTTCTTCTCCCAAATGAGCATGCTGTCCCTTGTGGCCTAAAAAACATAAAGAGAGATCCTGCTGATCGTCCCAAAATGCTGTCAGGTATAGAGTCCTGTTCCCACCTGGTGCATATTGGAAGCTCACAAACTGGATGTGTTCACAATAACACTCTTCCAAGGGCTGGCCAGTAAATCTGCCTCAGCCAAGAGTGGGTAAGGAAATCATGTGTCCCATGTACCTAACCCCCCCCTCCCCTACACACACATATGAATATGCCACAGAAAAACTGGGATGACTCTGCAGAGCAGGTTTGTACTATGGTTATCTCTCACAATAGGGCAGCAGGTAGGCAGGCTCTCCAGAACAGCCCCAGTGTCACAGTAAGACATTGCTCAGTGCAGCTTTCCAGATAAAACACTGTGCCAAGATTATTGTTGTGATTCATTTATATTGTGCCTTTCTCCCAATAGTGGGACTCATCTAACAACACATTTAAAAACAGTATGGATTAAAAACTTCAATAAAAATATAAATATAAAAGCTATTTAAAAAGAGTAAACTTAAAGTTAAAACATTAGAAACATTAAAATTCATTAAACGATAATACAAACCATAAAACACAGCATGTCTTTAAATTCTGGTGGCACAAGAATATTTTCAGTTGCTGATGGAAGGAGAGCAAGGCGGGAACCATCTTGGCTTCCCTAGGGAGAGAGTTCCAAAAACTGGGATCAGTCACTGAGAAAGCCCTCCCTTGTACTCACCAAATGAATATGGGAAGGCAGTAGGACAGAGGAGGACTTCTTCAGATGATTTTAGAGCTCTAAAGGGCTCATTAAAGGGATACATAGTCCATAAGATAATTTGGACCCAAGGTCAAAACCAGCTCTTTGAATTGTGCCTGGAAATGGACCTGCAGCGAGTTGCTGCATAAGACAGTTTATGCTCCCTGTAGCCCACTCCAGATTGCAACCAGGCTGCAGCTCTTTGGGCCAATTGAAGTTTCTGAGCATGTTGCCAAGACAGCATCTTGTAAAGTATATTATAATAATCCAAACATGATACAACTAAGGCACCGGCTACCGTGACTAGATCCAGCTTTTCTAAGAACAGGCACAGTTGGTACATTAGCTTTATCTGTGCAAATGCATCCCTGATCACTGCCAAACATGAGCCTCTAGACTCAGGGCTGAATCCAGGAGTACAGTCATCCCTCCACATTTGCTAGGGTTAGGGGCACAGGATTCCCCTGAAAGTGAAAAAATCATGAATAACTCTAGGCTCTCCCAAACCATATTTAATACACAAAAAAGTATGATCACCATATTCAACCCACCATGGATTCCTTTGAGGCATCAGGATTTCTTCACAAGGCAGAAGTGGGTGCCTGGTGGATGACTGCTATCTCCACTGCTGCCCCACACCATTTTTAATAGGGACTTACAAGCTTTGTTTGCAATTTCTCAGTCTCACGGGGCTTGCATTCCCTATTAAAAATGGCATAGGGAAGCAGTAGAGGTGACAGCAAATAATCCATGAATAATCAAATCCACAAAAGTGAAACCCGCAAATTTGGAGGCTGACTATATTCCCAAGCTGCAAGCCTGCATTTCCACAGTGCTTGTAACCACATATAACATAGGCTGAATCCTTCCCTGTTCCCAGATTTGTCTTTCAACTGGCCAGGAGCTCCTCTGTCTTGTCTAGAATTAAATTTCAGTTTATTTGACCTCATCTAGTCTATTACAGCTGCCAGCCACTAGTTTAGAAAAGAAGCCAATTCCTTGGAGTTGGGTGGAAAGAAGTAATAAAACTGGGTATCATCAGCATACTGATGACACCTGACTCCAAAATGCCAGACAACATCTCGTTGTGGTTTCATGTAGATGTTAATAGCATACGGGACAAGACAGAATCCTGAGGTGCTCAACAGGCCAACAGCCAAGATGTTGAACAGGAATTCCCCAGCACTACCTTCCAAGAGTTCCCCTATAGGAAATAATGGAACCACTATAAAAAAATACCTCCAAGCACTATCCCAGTGAGGCTAACTAGAAGGATACAATGTGATAGTATTAAAAGTTGCCTTGAGATCCAGAAGAATTAGCAGGGACACACTGCACCACCTCGTTCCTTGTGTAGGCCACCCACCAAAGCTGCCTCCATCCCATGACTAGGTCTGAAAAAAGAATGAAATGGATCTAGATAATCCATCTCATCTAGAAACCCATGGAGTTTGTGAAGCCACTACACACTCCAGTACCTTACCCAAAAATGGGATGTTGGACAGTGGCCTATAGTTATCCTGCATAGTAGAATCCTGGGAAGGTTTCTTCAAAGGAGATGTTAACCACAGCTTCCTTCAGACACCTTTGGACCCTGCCCTGTTCAGACTTGTTGAGACCCTGTGTAATTGTAAAGGGGCATTAATCACTTCCCTTTTCTGCTCAATCAGTCCCCCTCCAGCCTATTTAATTAGCCAGGAAAAGCAAGAGTCTAGTACACATGGGATATTTCTTGCCTCTCCAAGGATCCTATCCACACCCTCAGGGTGCAGAAATTGTAAATTATCTATCACTATTGTGCTAGCAGAGACCAAGGTTACATCCATCAGACTTGTTTCAACTCTGGCTTCCAAGTCAGAGCAAATCAGAGAAATTTTATCTGCAAGTGGTGGGCAAATTCTTCACTGTGGTATGTTCATAGAATTATAGAGTTGGAAGAGACCACAAGGGCCATCCAAGCCAACCCTCTACCATGCAGGAATACACAATCAAAGCCCTCTCGACAGATGTCCATCCAGACTCTGTTTAAAACCTCAAAAGAAAGGAGATTCCACCATACTCAGCATATTCACTGTTGAACTGGTCTTACCATCAGGAAGTTCTTCCTAATGTTTAAGTAGAATCTCTTTTCTTGTAATTTGAATCCATCGCTCTGTGTCCTCGGTGGTGGAGTAGGAAAAATCCCAAGCTTGCCCCATCTTTCACATGACAGCCCTTCAAATATTGAGATACTCTGATTTGAAGGATTCCTTTCTTAGAGAAAGGCATCATGGGATGTGGTGGTCCTGGAGAGGTACAGGCAACCTTGATGGCTGCCTTACCCACAATGACTTGCTCTTGATTTGGGACCCTTAAAAATGAGGTCTTTGAGTGAAGCAGCGTGTATCTACCCACCTCTAGTGGTGGGACATCTTGTATTAACTGTCCTGCTAGGGCCTAGAAGTTACCCTGACCAAGGAGACAAGATGCTGTTCAGTTTTAAATGTGTGTTGCCTCTTCAAGACTGGGATCCACTGTTGCAAAGCAGGAAGTAAGCTTGAGCGACCTACATAGTTCTCTCTAATACAGTGTGTCCCTCTTGGCTCTCTACCATTAATCTTAAATTTATAGTGCATAGTGAAATTATCATGAAGGAATTCTCCTTTTTGCAAAGATACCTTCATTGTTTCTTCAGCAAGCTTGTTTAAACCAGGCTTGCCCAAATTCTAGCTCTGCTACTTTGTTAAAGGCATAATAATAGTATCATTTGTACAGTACAGTACATACTGAATGTTTCATAGTCAGGGTGGTCACTTTTTAAAACTTTGCTGTTCCCTATACATGATGTTCCAAGCAGTTTGGAACACATAGGATAAAAACAATGCATCCACTAGTTATTATGCCTGTAATAAAAAATAAATAATAAAATAGTAGTAATATGAAATAACACAATAAATTAATGATCCAGTGAGGAGCAAGAAGAAAGTGAAATGCCTTTTGGACTAAGTGATAGCAGCAGCAGAACTACATAGGTGAGGACAACATATAGGTCCTGGGTGGTAGCAGGAGCAGAATAAATACACTAGGGTCTAACTTTGTATACATTCTTAGTAAAACTTTACAGTGTCACTGTGCAACATCCTTTTGTAGATATGGAGAATATTATCTGGCAGAGCCTTTCCTCTAAGAGCACTTACTGAATTCATGACTGTAAAGCTTCATGGGGACTTCTAATCTTGGATTCTGAGATACAAACTATACAGTGTGCCTGGCATATATGCAGGGGTTCCGTTCCAGGAATCTCCATGGAAAAAAAAGTGAGTGCTGGATCCCATTGTAGTCAATGAACACAAGCAGGCTGGACAACGACTAGAGCGCAATTGGCGGAAATCTCGACTCTTATCTGACAGGACACGCTATAGAGAATTCTTTCATTCCTATAGAGTGGCAATAGATGCAGCGAAGAAGACCTTCTTCTCTGCACGTATTGCGTCTGTGATTTCTCGTCCAGCAGAGCTGTTCAGGGTGGTAAGGGATCTGACTCAGATACCCACTCCCCTGAACTCGTTGTTAGAACCTAACGTAGCTTGCTGTGACGCCTTGAATAATCATTTCGCAGATAAAATCTCTCAGATAAGAGCCGACTTGGATGCCGGTGTTATAGCAGAAGTCACAAATGGAGCGTCCAGCGACCCCGTGAACAAGATTATACTGGATCAGTTCCAGTCAGTGAGTACCGAGGATGTAGACAAGCTCCTTGGAAAAGTAAGAAGGACAACTTGCCCTCTTGATCCCTGCCCTTCATGGCTGGTCGTCCAGGGAGGAGTTGCAATTAACACCCACTTAAGACATATTATTAATGCATCCTTCAGGGAGGGCAATTTTCCAGCTTGTTTAAAAGAAGCAGTTATACGGCCGCTTCTAAAAAAGCCCTCCCTAGATCCCCTGGATATGAATAATTACAGACCAGTCTCCCATCTTCCATTTTTAAGCAAGGTGATCGAGAGGGCTGTTGGCCTTCAGCTCCAAGCTGTCTTGGATGAAACAGATTATCTAGATCCATTTCAAACTGGCTTCAGGGCAGGATATGGAGTCGAGACTGCCACAGTCGCCTTAGTGGATGATCTACGCCTAGGTATCGACAGGGGAAGTGTGACCCTGCTGGTACTCCTGGACCTCTCAGCGGCTTTCGATACCATAGACCACGGTATCCTTCTGGAACGCCTGAGAGGGCTGGGGATCGGAGGCACTGCACTTAAGTGGTTCCGGTCCTATCTCTCAGGTAGATACCAGATGGTGATGCTTGGGGACAGCTGCTCCTCGAAAAAGGGGCTTAAATCTGGCGTCCCTCAGGGCGCCGTCCTGTCCCCAATGCTATTTAACATCTACATGAAACCGCTGGGAGAGATCATCAGGAGGCATGGAGCAAGGTGCTATCAGTATGCTGATGACACCCAGGTATATCTCTCCATGCCTCAGATAATAGCATCAACTAAGGATGGCATCTCACCTCTAAATGAATGCCTAGAAGCAGTAATGGACTGGATGAGGAAAAACAGACTGAAGCTGAATCCAGATATGACGGAGGTACTTGCTGTTAAGGGCCCTAGCCCAGGTATGGAGGTTTGTCAACCAGTTCTAGACGGGGTCACACTTCCCCTGAAAGACTGTGTCCGCAGCTTGGGGGTGCTCCTGGACTCGCCGCTTCAGATGACAGCTCAAATTGATGCGGCAGCCAGGAGTGCCTGCTATCAGCTTCGGCTGATATGCCAGCTGCGCCCCTTCCTGGACTTGGAACACCTAAAAACAGTGGTACATGCACTGGTAACTTCACGGCTTGACTTCTGTAATGCGCTCTACATAGGGCTACCCATGTGCTTAGTCCGGAAACTTCAATTAATTCAGAATATGGCAGACAGGTTGGTCACCGGAAGATCTAAAACTGACCACATAACACCTATTCTGAAATCTTTACACTGGCTGCCTATTAGTTTCCGGGCACAGTACAAGGTGTTGGTTTTTACCTTTAAAGCCCTTCATGGCTTGGGGCCAGCCTACCTGCGGGATCGCCTTCTCCCATATAATCCGCCCCGCACACTAAGGTCCTCTGGGAGGAATTTACTGCAGCCAATCAGAACTAGGTTGGCTGCAGTTACCCAAAGGACCTTTTCTTCTGTCGCTCCTAAGTTATGGAATGGCCTGCCGAAGGAGACCCGGAACATTACCAGTCTTGACTGCTTTAAAAAAGCAGTCAAGACGGTTCTCTTCCAACAGGCCTTCCCAGATTAGTGTTCCACCGCCTCTCATCATTTGTCTCTTTGTTTTAATTTTGTTTTTATTTTTATTTTTTAAATAACTAATGTGTTTTAGGGGGATAGAAGGGTTGGTGGGTGGGGAGGATGGGGTACATTTTAATGTTTTAATGTATTTGTATATTTTTGTAATGCCGCCTCAATCCACTGGGAGAGGCGGGATAGAAATAAATATTATTATTATTATTATTATTATTATTATTATTATTATTATTATTATTATTAATGTACGCATCCCTGCATCTACACATCTGGTGCGTCCATTGACTATAATGGGAGCAATACTTTGTGTGACCTTGCATTCATGTGTGTGGCAGTTGTGCCAGAAGAGGTTGACTGTACATTATAGATAAATGTATATAACAGAACACTATCACTTAAAAAAAAAGCTGAGGGAGAGAGGGAGGTTAGAGGAGACAAGCAATGATTGACAAGGTATGTTGTACATCTCCCTCCTTTTTCCATTTCAGATTTTGGCATCTGTGGGAGAAAGTGCTCTTTTTGAAAATCATTTGAAGTGGCAGAAATTCAGAATTTCTTTCTGAATTCTCTAGCTCTCTTAAGAGATTGTTATTTAGAAAGAAAAAAACATATTACGACAGTTTTACATGTTTACATAGAAACATCTCTATGAGAGATGGCAGAGAGAATGGAATGTTGAGTGGTGACTGGTGGAATGTTCATAGGGGTATGAATAAGGTTAGTAAATGACAGTGCAGATGACAGTTGATATAGTCGGAGTTAGTTAGAAAGAAGAAAAGGGTGGAGTTGAGAATCAGGGTTAAGAGAGTCAGTCAGGTTCAAGAATTAATGAATGGTGTTTAAGAGTCTGAAGCTAGGAGTGGGGTGTATGAAATATGTTTTAAATGTATTAAATAATTAATCTGTTCAAATCTTGTTAATAAAGTATAGTTTTTGTATTTATATGCTTTTGGCCTCTGGAAATGCGTTATATTATATTATATTATATTATATTATATTATATTACTTGGATTTAGACACAGTAACTGAATAAAAAGGAGTGGTGTCTAGTGGTTATATAAATTATTTAATCTCTCACATGAGTAATTTGAAGGAATCTAGGAGGTTCCCACAATTGGTAGCCACAGCAGTAGGATGGGAAGAGATTCTTACATTAGTGGTAGAGGGTGAGACAAGGGAAACCCATCACTCTTGGTGGTATCAGTGAGATCTGTGGAAGTCATCATATTTGGTGGCAGTGGAGGTTTGGACAGAGCCTTAAACCTGATGGAAAATCAGTGGGTAAGAGGTAAACCCCCACATCCCCCTATTTCTGCATTGGTATATAATATGTAGATAACCCACTAAGCAGTAATTCTAAGCTTACATAATCAAAAATTTATAGCAGTAAAATAATAATTAACAGGATTAAGATAGGATGGTTGTGGTCGTGTAACAATGAAACAGTGCAGCCCTCAAGTGCAGATAGCTGCTTAGAGATAAAATCTCTAATCATTATCACAACTGCAGAAGTTATAAAAGTATTGTTTTTTGTGATGCCACTTTCTTCAGGATTCTGAATGGTTGAATACTTAGCCTGAATATTTTTTTTTAAATAACCTGCCTTTAGAACAAGACTTTTGTAATGCTTTGGAACTCCACTTCTAGGAGGGCTAGACTGACATATTCTTTTTTGTCCTTCTGTTGTCAAGCAAAGATTTTTTTTATTCCAACCAGGTTTTTGTGAACTCATTTTTTAAAGAGTGCATTTTGTAGATTGTTTTTAATGTTGTTGCTAACTTAATTACATTTTAATTGTAATATTTTATATTTTTATCTCTATTGTAGCAGGCTTAATTTGTAAGTTGCCTTGATTCCCAATTCTGGAGGAAACGTGGACAACAAAAACGTGAATAATAAATTGAAGGACTTTTCGTGGTGACTTTATAATTAAAGATCAAGGAGTATCTGATGAAAAAAGCATTGTTAAGGTTGAGCAAATATAGCTCTAACAATCATCTGAATAGGATACCACTGGTAAGCTTAGAGAAGGGAAGTTTCAGAAGCAGTCATTCTTAAACTCATGTGTGTGAGATGTTTTGGATTTCAGCTTCTAGATGGCCCACTGATAATAACTAATAGTCATGGATTCTGGAAGTTGAAGTGTAAAACATGGAGGGCTAGAAGTTGAGCGCTACTGTTTAAAGGAAATATGGTATGCAAGTAAGAACATAGAAGGCTGCTTTAAAGATTGTCAGTCCTTTAGTTTACTTTCTATACCACGGATGAGAACTGTATGATCTTCCAAATGTTAAAACTGCTTTTCCCTGCATTATTACCCTGCCTTTGCTGGTTAGGGTTTCTGGGAATTGCAGTTCAGCATCATCTGAAGGACTGCGCAGTTACCACCCTTAGTGTGCACTGATTGACAGCAGCTCTCTGGTGTTTTTGGTAAGAGAAGCTTTCATCACCTTACATTTATTGCTGCTTTTTTAAAAATTCATTTTATCATGTCTTTTCCCCAGTATTAAGACTCATGGTGGCTTACAAATTATTCAAACCAGGATAGATAAAGAAATATAAAAACAACAGTAAAGATCTGTAGATATAGATACAGATATGTTATTTAAAAAATAAACTAGCAGTAGAATTAAACTCATTTAAATTCATTGGGAGCATATAAAAGATCAGCAAAACATAACACCATTGAAAGTGTTAAGATATCAGGGCTTCACTCCCGGATTTATGTACTTAAATAATGGACTCCAGTAACGAATTATGGTCTTCCCCAATATTAATCCTGTTTAAGTTTGTGTGATTTAATAGGGAGGGATGTGACCTGAGAAGTCTTATCTTACCTTCTTTATCTGCTGTATGAAGATAATATTTTTCTGTCACAGGGGATTGTTTAAAAATTACTCAGATAATGGCTATGAAGTACTAAAAATGTGCTATATAACTATTAAGTATGATTGACAATCATGGTAACATGTATGAGGTATGTGCCTTCAAGTTGCCTATTGACTTATAGTGCCCTTGACACTATAATGGACCAAAATAAACAAAATAGACCTTCCAAGGAACATTCCGGGAAATTAAATATCCTTGAGCCTCTTGTATATGCCCATGTAGTTCTCTGTCCATCTGCTGTGAAAGTTATCCATGCTCTGTGGTATGAGTAATTTGCATGGTACAAAGACAGAGGACTGGATGGGAGTGGCAGAGTGACATGGGAGTAACACAGAGACTTTTCATTTTCTGCAGTGCTTCCTGTCTGTGCAACTCCTATCACTCTGGGAAGATAGAAAAACAGTGGATTAGAGATTGAATCCTTGGTTTCTCCATATAGAGCAGGGGTAAGAATCCTTGGTTTCTGCGAACAGAGCAGGGATGGGAATCATGTTGTCCTGCAGATCTTGTTTCACTCAGCTCCCAACATTCCTCAGCATGGGGTGTGTTAACTAGGATGCTAGGATTTATAGTTTAACAACATAGTTTAACTGCACTATTCAGATCTCTGAAGCAAAGCTTGGAAAAATTCCTGTCTAGAATCCTAGAGAAGGAGAGCAAACCTTTGGTTCTCTGGTTGTTTTAAATGATAATTTACACAGTGAATTAGCAATACGGGCTATGGCTTCTGAGAACTGAACTTCAAAACCTTCCAGAAAGCCAAAGGTTCCCTATCTCTGCCTGCAATTGCTGCTGCTAGTAGTCTGTTCTGAACTAAATTGACTTTGTATGACAGCTTCCTATGTTCCTACTGAGCATGTTGAACTCTGTGTCCTGTACCTTTAGACAACTAACCTGAGCCGTATTTATTTAGATACTGAATTTCTTTTTCAGTATTAAAATGTAAGGTAGCTACCACAAGAAATGCAGCATTCAGTTGGAAAGGATCTTGCTCAGCCTTTGTATCTGGTCTAACACTACTTTCTCTGTTTCCCTTCTCCTTTTCTGAAAAAAACACAAGTCACAGAAACTATCCTGTGGCCCAAAACAGAACTGAAGAAGATCTGGGATTGTGCACAGAATATGGTAAACCAGACTACTGTACAGTATATTTAAAATCCTGAGTGAAAAGTCCCCAGAGCCTTAATGACAAAGGCTACATGAAAGGGAAGGAAAAGAGGCAATGATAAAGAAGAGAAGAAAATTAAAAAACAAACAAACCCACCAACAAAATCTAACAATATTGGAGCATTCACTCTAAATGAAGTGCAACCCTCTTGTGTAGAAATGGGGGTGGGTGGGGCAGACAAGAATAAATGCCAATGCCTCAAGATGTATTTCTAACTTTGTATACTGGCATAGTTGTTTGAAAAATACCTCTGTAAATTTATGCTTCAAGAGTAGGTTGATATAATTATGTGGTCTTGCTACAGTTATGTTTGCCACAATTACAGTCACCATGTGCAGTCGTTCTGGGTGCATTTTAAAAAAAACAAACTCCTTTTAGGTTTAATTCCAGACCATGTTATATATATTTTACAAGCCTTTTTAAAAAGCATGCTTTTCCAAGTGTGCTGTTCAAGTAACCTAATTCAAGGAGAAAGAATGCATGGCCTGGAAGAGAATGCACAAAAGTGTTTGCCTACAGAAGCAGGAAGATACGTAAGTGAGCACTTCCCCCAGAAGCTGTTTTTGAGAGTGATGCTAGAACTCAGCGAGTGGGACTGGAGATATAATTGCAAATGCACAGTATAGTGCAATGAACTATATATAAAATGTCATTGATGTTTAAAAACAAATTTGAATTGAGGCATAATACCTTTTTGCTAGCTTAAATTTTACATACGTGTGCTACAGATAACAGTCTAGAAAGGGTTTTTTTTTTCAAATGGCTCTCTTTTATATTCTGCCTAGCCCACCCTCCACCCCCAACCTTAAGTTTAAAAGCAAGCCGCAGATTCCAGCATTTGATGGAAAGCTGCTAACTCAAAAGAATTCAGGAAATTCCACGCTCAGGGAATTGTTTTGGTTACTGCTTTTCATTTAATGATATGATCCCTTTAAGACAAGGATAACAAAACTGTTTTAAAGTAAGGGATGTGATTGCCAATTTTAAATTGGCCAGTCAGTTTAACAAAAACCCACAAACTGTGCTCAGTTTCACACATGCATATTTTCTTCTTTAACTACAAATACTGTATACCTATGGCAAAATGCAGACATGTGCATCTCAGTGTCTCCTTATAGTTAATGCTTGGAATACTTTTTTTTAGAATGGAAACTTCTGTAGTCCCTTAGCTGTCTGAGAATTGTGCAAGTTGTCGTCCTCCAGCCCTGAAAAATATATAACTTTTTCAACTCTGCTTAAAATCCTCTCCCATACACATGTAGACAGAGGTGATGGATACCCTGCCCCACTCAAAAATAAATGTAGTTTATGTGAGGCATAAAAGAAGTGTCTATTTCTTTTCTTAGGATGGTCAGAAGCCATTTTCTCCCTTGCTTATTTCCAGCAATGCTTTTCTCTATGGAGAGCTTTGCTTAAAAATGCCTTTGTACATTTCTTTATTGTGGCATTTGCAGTGACTTGCAGTTTTCAGTCTCTTCTGATTAAATTGTTGTTCAGCCTTTTTGGGTTTCATGTCATGAGAGTCACATGCCCCTAGTTTGGTTTACAAATCTAAGCTATCATTGTCACCACTAGCCTTTCTGGTAGGTTGGAACAGAGGGAGAGGACAGGAGGTTCAGGATGAAAGGCTATTTGCTTTTTCTCTCTTTCTGCCCCATCTTGTTTTTCCTTTGTGTTGTCCCTTTCTGTATTGTAAATCTGCTCTAAATAATTGTATGTAAGCTACTCTGAGAGCTTTATTAACTGAGGAGCAGAGTAAAATGTTATAAATTGAGAGCCCCACTATGAAAGTGAATGTTTTATCAGACCTGATGGACATGTTCGTTCATTCATTGGCCCCTTGTTATTGGCCCCTACTTATTGTTAAGTAATAATGTGGAGTCCCGTGGACCTCATTCTGGAAATGAGGCCCATCTTGAAGTTCTGAACTCTCTTGGCAACATTTGGTTCTCCTTTTGCAGTCAAAGGTAAGGATCAAATAAAACAGAAATTTTATTATGTCAGGTTTTGAGGCAAAGGGCTTTCCTACTTACCTGGAATGTGAATCCAAATCTAAAATATCTTTGTCAACCTGAAATTAAACAGTCGAAACCCAAAAACATAATATCTGTTAACCAATTCAAAATAAATGTTTCAGTTATTCAGGCAGAGTCCTCAGTCATCCATAAATTTCCACTGAATGTGTTGAAATACAATTCATATAATTCTTAACCAGCATCGATGTTTTCTGTGATTGATGGTGGTCAGCACACCTGGCGGACCAGGTTGGGGTAGACTTTCTGGATGATCATTTGAAGATATTCATTCTTAAGTGCATAATAGTGCTATTTCTCAGGAAGACATTGGAAAAGGGGTAGAAGAGTGAATTTGAGCCTTTAGTTTCCCTGTCTCTTGCATTTGCCTTGAACTTGTTTGTGTACGCTGTGTATCACTACAGTGAGGATGATAGAAAAACTAAGCTTCAAATGTATACTAATTCGGGATTTCTGAAGATGTAAAACTTGGCTCCATGCAAGGCAGGTTCTGACTGTTGAGAAGTCTGAATGTGCACAGGATATAGACAGAGAAGGGAAGAGAGATACGAGTGCCCAGAGAAGCAGAAGCCCTTGCATATCTCTTGCTTGTCTTATCTTTCCTCTTGTGACTAATTTGTCTTTAAGAGCTGATGGACAGGCCCATGAGCAGATGTTTGCCTAGGACCTCTCCAGCATTATCTGCCTGTCTTTTGAGAGACAGATGGGAAACTTTGGAATTTGTAGCCATCAGAGCCTGGCTTATTTGTGGCTACTTCTATGCTAATAGCATATTTATGAAAATACTGTAAGGAGTATTGTGTGGGTAACCCTGACTACCTTGGGCGTATGTGTGGCAGACAAGCTAGGAAGGGTGGTTGCTGTGTGCCCTTCAAGTCATTTCTCATTTATGACAACCCTGAAGCGAACCTATCATGGGGTCGTCTTGGCAAGATTTGCTTAGAGGAGGTAAGCCTCTGAGGCTGAGAGAGTCAGGAATGGAGCATCATGGAAACGGGTGTGTATATGGAAATCTAAATGGGAGGTCTTCAATTTGTTAGTTTGTTGCAAATACCACTTGTGATTAAGTTATCGAGTAACTAGGCTCTTACACACCAAACATGTAGCTAGGCTTTTACAGTCCACCCTATTTCAATCAGAGGGGGATTCCTGTTGAGAATTGTGGAAATGCCACAAAAGTTGGAAAGATCAAACCCACAACCCTATCGGTGGGTTAGTGATTCACTTTTAGAGATTCACTTCCTTTGCTCCCCTTCCTCCCAATTTCTAAGGAAAATCAGGCACTGAAAAGAGAGAGAGAAGTCTTATGGTATTAGGCCCTTGCTCACAGTGTGAATACCGGTAGTTTCTGTTCCATCCAGTCTTATCTCCTTGTTCTTGTGTGAGATTAAATTCTCAACAAGCAGAGGTCTCAGGCAAAAGACTTTCTGTCATGCTGTAAATATAATACGTACCTAGTCCCTTAAACTTCCAAAAAGCAACAGATTTCCTAATCAAAGCAAGGCCCACAAATGTACTGGTCCTTCCTTAGGATATTTTTACAAACATGCTCCCAGTGGTGAGTAAAAGTGAAAATAAGAACAAAGATTGCTTTGGTGGAACAGATTAAATACCTGTCAATCCAGCATTCTGCTCACAGCACCTGTCCACCAGATGTTTCTGGAAATTTGAAAACTGGCCATGTAAATATTTCTTTTAATGTTTCTAAAATGCTTATAATGTTTAAATGCATGTATATAGTTTCATTTTCCAAAAAAAACAAAAAAACAAACCCAAGTCAAAGTACACTAATGAAATGTACCAGTATGCTGAAAGAGGAAAAATATTTCATGTGAGTGGTGATAACTATCTCTGCTTGATTGACTTTATCAGATAACTTTGGTTGTGAAGGTTTCTAAAGTGAACAGCTTTTCATGAGGAGGGAGACATGAAAGAGGATCCTTTTGGTGGCTGCTGTCAAGCAGTGCCACTCTCCTCCTCTTGCTTTATGTGTCAGCAGGTGAAGCCTTTTTTAAAAATTCCAGCAGGCTTTTGGAAACTAGCTGACTGTTTTTAAAGAAAAGCATTTAACAATATGTTATCTTGCTTTTATTTTTAAATAGATTTCTAAAATACATAGGCAGATAGATAAGTTTAATAGTGGCAACTGTACTCATCAGGACAACATGCTAGATGTCTCAAAATTGCAAGGAGTTTTTTTGCTCAATGCCAAAATTCCAGTGGCCAGAAGTTGTAATTCTAACTAGGGAAGCTTTCTAGGAGAAATAAAGGTTAAAAAGGGATGGGAAAACAGGAGGCCCCATAAGCTCCTTTAAGTATTGGGTACAGATCCAGGCACACTTCAGTCGGTGAATAAACAAATTTGATAGTACTTTGCTGCCATGAATTTGGTCAGGTTCTCGCTATTGTGGTAAACCTATATCTGGAGTAAAGCTTAGAAAAAATCCTCTTTGGACTGTAACGAGGTATACATCTGTGGATTATAATTTGCAAAATCTCATGGTGAAATAAATCTGTAGATCTTAACGATACTACATGATTTTATTTACTTTTTTTATGGAGCAAACACTGCAAAAAAACTTTAAAGCATTTTATAAAGGTTAAAAAAAATCTCTGCCTGTAGTCTCACAAAACATGATACAAAAAGAAGAAATGAGGAAGCAAAAGGAAAGCATGTGAAGTCTTAGACATACAGTTGACAGGTACTTTTTATCTGATGTTAAAACTGAATGATATCCATAAAAGATAGTGGATTTCCAATTGTATTTTAGCCTTCCTGTAGTTTTTGTGCCATCTCTTAACAGATATGTTCTATGTAAACTGCATTTGGGCCCATTTTCAGCATACTGTGCCTTGCCCTTGTCTCAGTGGAAACTGTCGGTTTCACACTTACAGCAAACAAACAACATCAACAGACCAGATATTGCCAAGGTGCTCAGTAATATATAACCTTTTTTAAACAAAATATATTGATAAAATTCATAGGGGTTTAGTTCTACTTTGGCACTGGATGGGTAACTGAACATGGCTTTCACTTATTTGTTCTAGGGTTTACAGGAGGTGTGTTGGTGGTAGGATATACACTGAAAATCTGGATTTTACATTGGTCAGATTTAATCATATTATCATAGTAGAGCATGCTTTTGAACACCTAGAATAGGCAGCTGGAAGCATACTTTCTTAACCAGGTATGGGGATATTTAAAAGAAAAATGTTCTACTTGTGACCAGTGTTAATATGAATTATTTGAAGTGTCTAAAAAAGCACTGATTGACAGAACTCTCAGACTGTATCTGTATGTCAGATTGTATACAACTCTGAGAGTTGTATCTACTAGTATATTAAGATGGAAAAACCTCTGTTTTATTACTGTAAATATTTATCATCCCTTTCACTCTATAGATTTTCTGCTACAATTATATAACCTTGACACTAATATATTTATAAGGTATAATATGACTCAAAATGACTGAATAGGAGCAGAACCAAAGAGTTTTAAAATACTGATGGCTCTGAGCCAGAAGTGAATCAATGTTTATTTTTATCACTATGGTTTTCGTTCTTCAGTCAAGTTTTCCAGTTCACTGTGAACCACTGTCTCTGAGTAACTTCGATCATGGATCATTTGATCATAAGAAACCCGCCCATGGCCTGGCAAAATCAAAATAGCTGGGTTGATAGAACTTAAAAGAGGCTGGCAGTGTTTGAAGACCTTATCTGGTTCTTTTTTGTGAAGTTTCTCACCCCTGCGTTTAAGCCAACATGCTTTCAGTTTTGCCTCATTATTTCCTGTATTAGTTTGTGGTATTACTTTTGATATTCCTTCTAGACCACACTGTGGTTCCTGTTTCCTAACTATTCTTTACCACAAGTGGTTTTTGAAATTCAGCAGTAGAAACAAATTTAAGTGACTTTATGCTTTTCACTGTAGTGATTTTTCTTCATAGCAGTTGCAACCTTATGCAAGAACTAAGAATGATAATACTTTAATACTATTCAGGATGCATATCTTTTGCCTGATGAAGAAGCTAGTGGAGCTTTAAAAGCTGGCATGATGTGTTTTGTGCATTTTGGTTAGCCAATAAAGATATCGCTCTTTTGTAGATTTTGTATTTTGTTTTATTTTGCTAAATGGTTAACACAGCTCCCTCTGAATATGTTTCCTCAATTTGAAGATACCAGATTTTGCTGCAATAGGGAATCCTAAACAAGACAGAACTATGAACTGAGATTTAACTCTTTGAGGTTTCTGCTTCTGTCAGAAAGTAAAACTTTTTCTTTTGGACTATAGTTGGCTGAGTTTGACCTATACAGCACCTAGAAGTTTTTCCAGAGTTAGCAGTACAGAGACTTCCTGAGAAAGTCAATGTTCTCTGCCTAAGAAAGGGGCCTTCACAAAAGGCAGAAATACTTTGCATCCCAATAGAAGTTACTTTACTGCTGCTAATGGAGATTAAATTTTACTGTCGTTCTGTCTTAGCCCCCACATGGCCAAAAAGAGAGTGGCCTCTGCCTGCACTGAGATATCTCCAGAACAAGTGAGCCACACCAGAAACAACATCTGACACAAAATGTAGATCTTTGACTCCAACACCATCACTTTTCTTCTTCTCTATGATTTTTGAACAGCTTTTGCCTGATGAAGAAAGCACTGGAGCTTCAAAAGCTTGCATGATGTGTTTTGTGCATTTTGGTTGACCAATAAAGATATCTTTCTTCAGTGGATTTTGGATTTTTATTTTATTATTCAGGATGGTTATGCACCTCCAATGATATAATTAAGAGCTATTAGAACTGAAAGCAAAACTTGAGAGAGAAGATTATTTGGCTTTGACCAAACTTGATGGCATACAAAGATGATAAACTGCAGCATTCAAGAAAATTTGTTTCAGGTAGTTGATAAGTTCAGCTTCAACTAATGGCAATCCTATGAATGAGGGACCTCAAAGTCACTCTAACATCAACAGCCCTGCTCAGGTCTTGCAGACTCAGGGCCGTGGATTCCTTTATTGAATCCAACCATCCATAATGTGATCTTCCTCTTCTGCTACTGCCTTCTACCTTACCAAGCATTATTATCTATTCTAGGGGAGTCATGTCTTCTCATGAGATGTCCAAAGTACAACAGTATCAGTTCAGTCATCTTGGTTTCTAGGAAGAGTTCAGGCTGGATTTGATCTAGGACCCACTTATTTGTCTTTAGATACCAGATTACAATGTACAGTATTTTGAATCTTTCTGGAAGCTAAGCTAGTATTTAGGCTTCAAACTAAATTGTGCTACAGAGACCAAGCTTCATTGTAAATTCTGAAGTGTCTATTTGCATTGTGATGGCTGTGATGGAAGGACATATTTTGCTTTGACTGGTTCACGCCCCTTTCCTCACACGGGATGGGAACAAGCTTAAAAACTTCCATTGCTGACTTGTAACAAACTATAATTTTCCATTCTTTTTAAATAAGCAAAGGGTGATTTGTGACAAATAAGGAATGGAAGCTATAAGTGCCCTCCTTCACACAGAGGTGAAGGGAAATAAGGAATGAATAGGTTCAGCACTGTCCATGCGTGTGTCAACAAGCCATAATCTGCTATTATATCTAACTATAGGTATTGTGTGTAAAATGCTTCCTAACCTGCCTCACCAAAACCATAAAAGGTGATACAGCTAGGCTTCAAACATGAAATATGGAAATGTGTTTTTAATTCCAGTAGTTCACTCTTCAAGGTATGTTACCTGTTTAGTTATTTTTGCAGAGGAGGATGGCTGTCAAGTTGAGATTAAACTTTGAAACAGACAATGATGTGTGCTACACAGTTACAGTAGTTTGATTCTCCTTTAACTGCCATGACTCCATGCAATTCAGTCTCTGGATTTGTAGTTTGATGAGATACTTAGAATTCTCTGCTAAAGAGTTCTAATGCTGTAGTTCAAAGGAATGACTTAGAGCTCTCTAGCAGAGAATTCTAAGTCCTTCTTCACAGTACAGATCCCACAATACCATAGGACAGAGGCATGGCTGTTAAAGTAGTATTAAAAACTTTGTAGTATAGATAACACTCTTATCATTGTGTCCCAACGATACAATCTCATCTGGAGGGCACTAGGTTGAAGAAGTCAGTATAAGTATTTGTGAATAATAAGCACACTTGAACTATATATCCCAGGATTCCATTGGATATAGCTATGGTAATTAAAGTAGAATATGGTGCTAAATAGAATAGTTCAAATGGGCCAGGTTCACTTGATCCATTGTGTGTTTTTCCTAGAATGCCAGATTTACCAACTGGAGCCGGATTCAAAAGTCATCCACTTTGATTTAAAGAACAGGTGCCTCTGAGAACCTTCTGAGCTTAAGAATGTGTTTACAGGAACCTGTTTAAGCGTACACACATTTTACTTAGCTTACCCCAAGATTTCTTCATGTCAGAAGCTGAAAAGAAGTAGAAGAATTAATCCTGCTGTTGTTAAATAAATGAGCGTTAGAAAGAAACCATATTATGAAATGCAGAGAAATCCACCTGAAGATCCTGATTCTGCCTTCTGTCTGTCACAATCTGCACTGCTGACTAAAACTAGGATAGAGTGCCATTTGCTGCCCATTGCTTTTCCAGCTAAATGGTGTGTGGGTGGGATCATGAAAGTTAGATAAAATTACCAACATACTTTTAATGTTTAATTCCTGTTGTAGACAAAATCAAATCAATGAGTCAAATGCTGTCCTTTTTTACGGGACATGTTTTCTAAGGTGATAAAAGCTGTCAGATATCTGGTTTCTACTACCCAGCCCACTCCTTGGTATAAGCCAGATTTTCCAAACTGCTGGTGTGCTGGACAACAACTTCCATCATCATGGCCAGCATGGATATTGATCTGATCTCATCTGGAAGACACCAGGTTGGGGAAGTCAGTATAAGTATTTGTGGATAATAAGCACATCTATTATATGCAGGGGTGAACCTTCAAGTCACCTATTGACTTATGGCAACCCCATGAATTTCACAGGGTTTTCTTAGACAAAGAATACTCAGAGCTGGATTACTATTACCTCCTCTAAAATATAGCCTACAGCACCTGGTATTCCTTGTTGGCCCCCCATCTAAGTTCTAACCAGTCCCAATCCTGCTCAGTTTCCAAGAATAGATGGGATCTGGTGCCTTCAGTCTATTCAGGGAGAGTTCTAATATAATTAAACTTACGATTTTTTAAATATGCTTCCCATTGAGGCACTGAGTAGTATATGTGTTAACTAACAGGTTAGCTATTATTTAGCGTGATGTACACGCTATAAAATAAAATGTTTAATATGGTAAGATCTGTTCCTTTAATTGACATGGCTATTTTAATTATGAACACTTTCATAACTGGTGGTAGCACTAAATATTGTCTGTAGAACACAGGCCTATAACTTGTCTTTTCAGATTTTTGATAGCTTATGTTTAATTGAGAAGTGTTTGAACAGGATTGTATGCATACCAAGTGCGGTTGTTTTCATAGAGTCGCATTCTGTTGCTGTTTCTCTTCCAGCGACCTTGCTGAAGTCAACAGAGCTGCAAAAGTACTGAAAAAAAAACAGACACTCTGTCAACACTCATTTCACAATACTATTGAAAAGAGATTGCTTGTGGAATTTTCCTCTTTTCTTTCAGCAATGCCACTAAGCAGTCTTTTCTGTAGGAACCATGATAATTAAGAACACCCTATTGCAACCATAGGTCATATGGCACTCTCCTTTGCCCCAAATGTTACGAAGTGACCTATGAGCATCCATGTTTCTAGATCTCATTCTTGTTCAGATAACCCAGAACATATTGACAGGAGGCCACAACGGTCAGAAATAATGTTTTAAAATAGCTATTATTTTCATCTTTTCAAATGTCATTTTTGTGACAGGCTGTTAAAAAAAAGAGAGAGAGAGAAACTTGTTGGACTAGGAACATGATTCTTCTTCGTGGTCTCTGTGCCTTCATACACTAGGAGCTTTAGCGCCTGCGCGGTAGCGTTCGGAAACTTCTAGAGCTTGTTCGCTTGGCGGGAACCCCTCCCCCACGCCGGTACTGCGCATGCTCCTCCCGCCGAGCAACGGTCTCTCCTCAGTTCTTTCTCGTCCGCCGCCGCGTACGGAAGGTTCTTTAGTTTGTTCCTCTCACGTCGTGCTTGGCTTGCTGTTTTTCACGGTTTTACGGACTTTCGGACTGTCTTTGACCTCTCTTTCGGACTCCCCCTTCGGTTTTCGTCTTTTTGGATTTCGGAGTTTGGCGTTTCTTCGTCTTATGTCCGCGCTCTTTAAGAAGTGCGTGTCCTGCGGCCGCAAGGTTGCCCTCAACGACGGCCATAAGGAGTGTCTCTTCTGTTTGGGCGAGTCCCACAACATCCGGACTTGCCCAATTTGCAGGGATTTTACTCCGCAAACTCTTCGCAACCGCTCCGCGAGACTCAAATCTTTTTGTTGGGAGCAGTCTCTGCGGGCGATAGCGAGACCTCCACCTCCAAGATGGCCGACAAGAAGACGACCACGCCATCGACGGTATCGGCGGCTGCCGTTCCGTCCACCTCGTCGGTATCGGGCTCGGTACCGGCGAAAACGCCGATCTCGGCGTTACCGAGGATCCCGAAGCTGTCGGCGGCTGCCAAGTCAGCTAAAGGATCCTCGACGGCGAGGAAGGCTGAGGCTCCCCTTACGGAGACGCCTGCAAAAAAGCGCCCTGCTCCGGACGGAGGCAAGGGCAAGGAGAAGGAGAAGAAGAAGAAGAAGAAGGAAAAGAAGCGCTCCCCGGCTGGGGACGCTCAACCTCCTACTCCTCCTCCTACTCAGCAGCCTTCCAAAGGGCGAGGCGAGTCCGTCGACCTCTCGGAGGATGAGATCGAGGACGTTCCCCAACAGCGCCCGGACTCGCCTGTGGCAGACCCTCCAACCCTGGTGGAGGAGCGCCACCGCCCTCTTAGCCGTCGCAGGTCGGCCGACCTGCAGCAGAGAGAGCCCTCTGCTTCTCCGGAGCGGCGTTCGACCTCCTTCAGGTCCCGGTCCCGCTCTTCCGAGCGTCCGGTGGCCTCGCCGCCTCCGAGGGAGACAAGAGAGGAACAACCTCGCTCGTCTGCCTCAAGATACACCTCGGCGTCCTACGTGGCCAGGTACGCGAGGGAATCTGAGTGGAGAGAGCGCCCGGCCTCCTATCGGTCCCATTCGCCATCGTACCGGGATCGGTACCATCGTGGCCCGAGTCGCTGGGAGACCTTCCGGAGGTCCCGGTCACCTCGTCGACAGCGCGAATCGCGCTCGCCTGAGGGGACGAGGCTCGGTACCGTCGACGCCGAAGCCGATCTCCGTCGGACCGCCGCTCCTTCAGCCGCTCTCCCTCCCCTCGATATCATAGGGCGAGGGAGCCTTCACCACGGTATCGGGCGATATCGCCACCTCCTAGGGTCACGGCGACGGCGACGCGCCCTACGGAGTCGGTGGTGACTGAGCGGGCTACGACGACGTCAGCCTGCCAGACTACCCCGGTCACCACCAAGAGGGTGAAGTCAGTGGTCAGCCATCCCAAGCGGGACGCTGCTGCTACCACCGCCCCGGCTGCGGAGAAGCCTAGGAAGGCAACACCTGCGGCGACTACGAAGGAGCCGGAGAGCGAGCGGCGAGAGGACTCACCGAGCTCGGAGTCATACGACTCGAGTGCGGAGTCTGAGGTGTCTGAGGCGGCCTCCCAGGAGTCTCCTCCGTTGGGATTCGGGGACCCGATCCCAGATTCTGCTCCAGAGGACGTCCACCAGTTCTCTGCGATGCTGCTCCGCATGGCCACTACCCTCGGCCTTAAGATCGCCGATGCGGAGCCGGAGGATGACGATCCAGCCTTCTCCGTTTTCGAGGAGAAGCGACCTTCCACGGCCCCGCTGCCTCTCCTGCCCCGGGTATCCAGACTGGTGAAGGCCGCCTGGGATAGACCGGCCTCGGCTCAGCCGATACCGCAGCGGTTAGAACACCTCTACAGGGTGCAGAAGGATAACGCCGGTTATCTATTTAATCACCCTGCACCGAACTCTGTGGTCGTCGAGTCCGCGCAGACGAAAGGCTCCGGCAGGCAACACACCACCCCGCCGGACAAAGAGGGCAGGAAGTTGGACGCCTACGCAAGGAGGTTCTATTCGGCTGCCTCCTTGCAGATCAGGCTGTCCAACACTCAGGCTTGCCTCGCGGCATACCTGAAGAAGGTGCTCGATCGCCTGCAACCAGCGATGGAAGCGGTACCGGAGGACATCCGCCAAGCCTCCTCCGTGATCTTCAATGAGGCTATCTCCATCGCTCGGCACCAGATGGCCTCCTCCCGGCACGCAGTGGAGATCGCCTCCCGGGTCATGGCGGGATCCGTCGGCCTCCGCCGCCATGCTTGGCTTCGACCGGCCGACATCTAGGAGGACACCAGAAGGAGGATTGAAGATCTCCCCTTCGACGGTGAAGGCCTATTCAATTCGTCCACAGACGAAGCTTTGGACAATCTCGTCAAGGCGAGACTGACCGCAAAAAAGATCGGGCTGCAGCCGGCCACGCAGACCCGCAGGGCCTCCACCTTCCGACCATCCTGGCGACGATCTTCCACCTCGTCGTTCCAGCGTTCGGCCCAGTCTGGACAGTCGAGACCGTCCTCCGGCTCATCGGCCAGACGCACGATTAGGCGGCGCCCGCCTTCGTCGAAGAAGTCCTCCTCCGAGACAAAGTCTCGGTTTTGACGTGCCTGGCAGGACCCGCCAATACCCACTCTTCAGCCTACCATCAGCGCTCGGAGACCGACCGACTCTCGCTCGACACCTAGCGGAGTGGCAGTATGTCACTACGGACTCTTGGGTGCTTTCCATCGTCCGTCTTGGCTACGCCATCGAGTTTCTCGATATTCCTCCTCGCGGCGTTTATTACTCCACGCCGTCGAGTCCGGCCCTCCTGGAAGAGATCCAATCCCTCCTCCAGAAAGGGGCGATCGAGCGGCTCCCGCAAGAGGCCAAGACCACCGGCTTCTTCTCCAGGTACTTCACGGTACCGAAAGCCGACGGTACCCTCCGGCCGATCCTAGACCTCAGAGGGGTGAACTACTACATCCGCCCCAAAAGGTTCAAGATGGTCACGATACCGTCGATCCTACCCTTCCTACATCGAGGGGACTGGTTCGCCTCCATCGATCTCCGAGACGCATACTTCCATATCGCCATTCGCCCGCAGCACAGACGGTACCTCCGCTTCGCAGTCGACGACACCTGTTACCAGTACAAGGTGCTGCCGTTCGGACTCTCGACTGCCCCAAGGGTCTTCACCAAGTGCATGGCCCCGGTGGTATCCTACCTGCGGACGAAGGGCGCTTCCGTCTTCCCCTACCTCGACGATTGGCTGTTGGTGGCGTCCTGCAAACAGAGACTTTACCACGACGTCCACATGACGTTGTCACTCCTGACCCGCCTTGGTCTACGAGTGAATCCGAAGAAGTCCCACCTCGAGCCGGCGAGGATCTTGGACTTCATCGGGGCGACGCTCGACTCGACCTCCGCCAGGGCGTACCTACCAGAGTCTCGAGCACAAACTTTGATCCGGGCCGCCGCTCACGCTCGTACGGCCCCGACGTTATCTGCGAGAAGCGTCCAGCAGCTCTTGGGCTACATGGCTGCGACGACCGCTGTGACATATCTCGCCAGGCTGAGAGCAAGACCTCTTCAACACTGGTTCGTCCGCATATTCGACCCCCTGTGAGACGAACAGACACTCCGACTGCAGCTGCCGGGAGACGTCCGCTCATCCCTCCGATGGTGGCAGTCGCGACGCAGTCTCATGTCGGGGATGCCTTTCCAACAGCCGACACCGAAGGTGACGGTAACGACCGACGCCTCCCTGTATGGATGGGGTGCCCACTGCGGCGATCTCAGAGTCCGCGACAGATGGACCGACGGCGAGACCGCTCTCCATATCAACGCGCTGGAGCTGCTTGCCGTCTGGAAAGCCCTACGGGCGTTCCGCCATGCCGTGGCGGGGCGCACGGTCCTGATTCTGACGGACAACACCACCGCCGTCTGCTACATCAACAGACAAGGTGGGACTCATTCCACGACCCTGCTCGACATCGCGCTCGGCCTGTGGGAATGGTGCATTCGCCTGCACACGCATCCCGTGGCGGTTCACCTGGCCGGGCAGGAGAACACCACGGCAGACGCCCTCAGCAGGGACACCTCATCCCATCACGAATGGTCTCTCTCCGGAGAGGCGTTCAGACTGATTCGGGACCGCTGGGGCGAACCATCGATCGACCTCTTCGCGACCAGGGAAAACGCGAAGTGTCGCCGATTCTGTTCCAGAGCGGGCCACGATCGTGCCTCCATCGGGGACGCTTTCCAGTTTCCGTGGACCGGGGAACTCCTCTACGCGTTCCCGCCGTTCCCGCTGCTCGGCCGGACGATATCGAAGATCCTCGCCGACCGAGCCGACGCGATCCTGGTAGCCCCGTACTGGCCGAGGCAACATTGGTTCACACCCCTGCTACAAGCCGCGCGAGACGACCTGCTCCGGTTGCCACCGACACCGGACCTGCTCTCCCACTCCGGCGGCCGAGTCCTCCATCCGGACCTGCCACGCCTGGCCCTCCATGCCTGGAGGATATCGCACTAGACGATCCCGTGCTCGGTACCGTCCTCGTCGCGGCCAGGAAGGAATCCACCCGTCGCAACTATCAATACAAGTGGCGACGCTTCCTGACCTCCGCTAACGAGAGGAGTGAGCCGGTATCGCCCGCGGGGCTCTCGACCGTCCTGCACTTCCTCCTGCACCTCCGGCAACAGGGCCTGGCGTTTCCATCCCTGAAGGTGTATCTCTCCGCGATCGTGGCATACCAACCGCCACGATCTGCTGCCTCGGCCTTCTTCAGGAACGATACCGTTAAGCGGTTCCTGAAAGGACTTCATCATCTCTACCCGCCGGTATCGCCGCCGCTACCGCCGTGGTCCCTCTCGCTGGTGCTCTCGCAGCTGACGAAGCCGCCCTTCGAGCCGATGGCGACCTCGGATGACAGGCTCCTGACAATGAAAACTGCCTTCCTGGTAGCGGTGACCTCAGCGAGGCGAGCGGGTGAGATCACAGCTCTTCGTTCCGATGAGCCCTTCACGGTCTTCCACAGGGACAAGGTGGTCCTGAGACCTGACATCTCGTTCCTGCCAAAGGTGGTGTCCAGTTTCCATCTCAACCAGGATATCATCCTGCCTGCCTTCTTCCCGAACCCGACGACACCGTTGGAGCGGTCCCTCCACTCCCTGGACGTGCGTCGGGCATTGGCTTTCTACAAGGACAGGACTGCTTCCTTCCGACAGACGCCGCATCTCTTTGTTTGCTATGGGCGACGTCGGAGGGGCCTAAAAGTGTCCACCCAGCGCTTCTCCAAGTGGGTGGTAAGGACTATTGAACTGGCGTATGAGCTCGCGAGGAAGCCTCCGCCAGTCCTGCTTCGAGCCCACTCCACCAGAGCTGTGGCTACTTCTGCGGCCCTCCTGCGAGGAGTTGACCTGCATGAACTCTGCCGTGTGGCGACCTGGTCCCAACCATCGACCTTCGTGCGCCACTACAGGCTCGACTGCCGGTCGCGCAGAGATGCCCGGTTTGGACGTGAGGTGTTGGCTTCCGTGCTGTAGGACCTGACCCGCCGTCCGACCGGTAAGCTACACAGTCTCCTAGTGTATGAAGGCACAGAGACCACGAAGAAGAAGAACAGGTTGCTTACCTGTAACTGTGGTTCTTCGAGTGGTCATCTGTGCCATCATACACACCCGCCCTTCCTCCCCTCTTTCTCAGGTCCCTGTAGGTTCTACGGCGGACGACAGAACTGAGGAGAGACCGTTGCTCGGCGGGAGGAGCATGCGCAGTACCGGCGTGGGGGAGGGGTTCCCGCCAAGCGAACAAGCTCTAGAAGTTTCCGAACGCTACCGCGCAGGCGCTAAAGCTCCTAGTGTATGATGGCACAGATGACCACTCGAAGAACCACAGTTACAGGTAAGCAACCTGTTCTTCTCAGAGATCCCAGGTTCAAACTCTCTCATACCACATAACAGGACAAAATGAGTGATACCCTTGAGAGCCAGTATATTGTTGAACCAAGGACTAAAGTATAATTGCTAATCTCAAGTAGAATAGGCCCAGTAAATCAGTGGGATTTACATACTTGTTGAAATAATAACAGAGTGTTGTAACACCTTAAAAACTAACACACTTAATTTGACATTGACATTTGTGACTCCAACCCACAACATCAAATACAAGCAGGGAGTAGGAGTACATGAAAGCTTATGCCAAATAAAGCTTGTTAGTCTTTAAGGTGTCACAAGACTCTTTGGTGTTATTTTTGCTGCAGTAGACTATCTCCCTGAAATAAGAGCAATTGCTTGGCCATCTAGATGTTGTTGTACTGCAGCTCCCAGTGTTCCTCACTATTGGCTGTGCTGGCTGGGACTGCTGGAGCTAAGTGTTGGCTTGAACAATTTGCACAATAGGACTGCTCTAGTTGAGGCTAGAAATTCTATTTAAACCATAGAATACAGAGCTTCATGGGTGGCATGTTCTCTGTTACTAATTCATCCATGAAGCTTGGGAGGCTCCACACAGATCAGTATCTTTCCACCTAACCTACCTCATAGTAAGTTGTAAGGATGAAGTGCACGACTAGAGTCAGACAGTGACAATGCTACCCCAAAATATGAATGACTCGGGGTCCACCCACAGTGTCCATGCTTCTATGCAAAGCTGGGGAATAATAGCTCAAATTAGGAGGCCTGCGAGAGAGGGGTAACCTAGCATGATCTTTCCACCAAAGTTTATCACAGGGAAGAACTAGCCAGAGATTCAAAAGTAAGCTCAAATGTGTTTTGCTGGGGGAATTATTACATGTACACAAGACCCAAAAAGTCACATGCACACATGAGGCTAGCTGAACGAAAAAAGGAGGAAAGGTTTTGATTAGAGAGATCCATGGCATCATGGGTAATAATTATCAGTCTCAGAGAGCAGCAAAGAAGCGGTCATGTGGCTTACATTTTCATCGAAGGACAGTACACAATCAGGAATCAGAGTAGCAGAGTGGTGACCAGCAAGTGGACTACTACATCTTAACTGACCAAAACCTGGGGTTTGTATACCCAATTTCTCCTTGGAGGGCATGGGTGTGAATGGCTCTCTGGCTGAGTAAACAGTGGAGTTCACAGAGTGGACAATAAGGTCCAGAATTGGTTAATATTTCTTAATGTTAGACAACAAAGGGCTAATGAATGTCAAGTTCTTCTTCGTGGTCTCTGTGCCTTCATACACTAGGAGCTTTAGCGCCTGCGCGGTAGCGTTCGGAAACTTCTAGAGCTTGTTCGCTTGGCGGGAACCCCTCCCCCACGCCGGTACTGCGCATGCTCCTCCCGCCGAGCAACGGTCTCTCCTCAGTTCTTTCTCGTCCGCCGCCGCGTACGGAAGGTTCTTTAGTTTGTTCCTCTCACGTCGTGCTTGGCTTGCTGTTTTTTCACGGTTTTACGGATTTTCGGACTGTCTTGACCTCTCTTTCGGACTCCCCCTTCGGTTTTCGTCTTTTGGATTTCGGAGTTTGGCGTTTCTTCGTCTTATGTCCGCGCTCTTTAAGAAGTGCGTGTCCTGCGGCCGCAAGGTTGCCCTCAACGACGGCCATAAGGAGTGTCTCTTCTGTTTGGGCGAGTCCCACAACATCCGGACTTGCCCAATTTGCAGGGATTTTACTCCGCAAACTCTTCGCAACCGCTCCGCGAGACTCAAATCTTTTTGTTGGGAGCAGTCTCTGCGGGCGATAGACGAGACCTCCACCTCCAAGATGGCCGACAAGAAGACGACCACGCCATCGACGGTATCGGCGGCTGCCGTTCCGTCCACCTCGTCGGTATCGGGCTCGGTACCGGCGAAACGCCGATCTCGGCGTTACCGAGGATCCCGAAGCTGTCGGCGGCTGCCAAGTCAGCTAAAGGATCCTCGACGGCGAGGAAGGCTGAGGCTCCCCTTACGGAGACGCCTGCAAAAAAGCGCCCTGCTCCGGACGGAGGCAAGGGCAAGGAGAAGGAGAAGAAGAAGAAGAAGAAGGAAAAGAAGCGCTCCCCGGCTGGGGACGCTCAACCTCCTACTCCTCCTCCTACTCAGCAGCCTTCCAAAGGGCGAGGCGAGTCCGTCGACCTCTCGGAGGATGAGATCGAGGACGTTCCCCAACAGCGCCCGGACTCGCCTGTGGCAGACCCTCCAACCCTGGTGGAGGAGCGCCACCGCCCTCTTAGCCGTCGCAGGTCGGCCGACCTGCAGCAGAGAGAGCCCTCTGCTTCTCCGGAGCGGCGTTCGACCTCCTTCAGGTCCCGGTCCCGCTCTTCCGAGCGTCCGGTGGCCTCGCCGCCTCCGAGGGAGACAAGAGAGGAACAACCTCGCTCGTCTGCCTCAAGATACACCTCGGCGTCCTACGTGGCCAGGTACGCGAGGGAATCTGAGTGGAGAGAGCGCCCGGCCTCCTATCAGTCCCATTCGCCATCGTACCGGGATCGGTACCATCGTGGCCCGAGTCGCTGGGAGACCTTCCGGAGGTCCCGGTCACCTCGTCGACAGCGCGAATCGCGCTCGCCTAGAGGGGACGAGGCTCGGTACCGTCGACGCCGAAGCCGATCTCCGTCGGACCGCCGCTCCTTCAGCCGCTCTCCCTCCCCTCGATATCATAGGGCGAGGGAGCCTTCACCACGGTATCGGGCGATATCGCCACCTCCTAGGGTCACGGCGACGGCGACGCGCCCTACGGAGTCGGTGGTGACTGAGCGGGCTACGACGACGTCAGCCTGCCAGACTACCCCGGTCACCACCAAGAGGGTGAAGTCAGTGGTCAGCCATCCCAAGCGGGACGCTGCTGCTACCACCGCCCCGGCTGCGGAGAAGCCTAGGAAGGCAACACCTGCGGCGACTACGAAGGAGCCGGAGAGCGAGCGGCGAGAGGACTCACCGAGCTCGGAGTCATACGACTCGAGTGCGGAGTCTGAGGTGTCTGAGGCGGCCTCCCAGGAGTCTCCTCCGTTGGGATTCGGGGACCCGATCCCAGATTCTGCTCCAGAGGACGTCCACCAGTTCTCTGCGATGCTGCTCCGCATGGCCACTACCCTCGGCCTTAAGATCGCCGATGCGGAGCCGGAGGATGACGATCCAGCCTTCTCCGTTTTCGAGGAGAAGCGACCTTCCACGGCCCCGCTGCCTCTCCTGCCCCGGGTATCCAGACTGGTGAAGGCCGCCTGGGATAGACCGGCCTCGGCTCAGCCGATACCGCAGCGGTTAGAACACCTCTACAGGGTGCAGAAGGATAACGCCGGTTATCTATTTAATCACCCTGCACCGAACTCTGTGGTCGTCGAGTCCGCGCAGACGAAAGGCTCCGGCAGGCAACACACCACCCCGCCGGACAAAGAGGGCAGGAAGTTGGACGCCTACGCAAGGAGGTTCTATTCGGCTGCCTCCTTGCAGATCAGGCTGTCCAACACTCAGGCTTGCCTCGCGGCATACCTGAAGAAGGTGCTCGATCGCCTGCAACCAGCGATGGAAGCGGTACCGGAGGACATCCGCCAAGCCTCCTCCGTGATCTTCAATGAGGCTATCTCCATCGCTCGGCACCAGATGGCCTCCTCCCGGCACGCAGTGGAGATCGCCTCCCGGGTCATGGCGGGATCCGTCGGCCTCCGCCGCCATGCTTGGCTTCGACCGGCCGACATCTAGGAGGACACCAGAAGGAGGATTGAAGATCTCCCCTTCGACGGTGAAGGCCTATTCAATTCGTCCACAGACGAAGCTTTGGACAATCTCGTCAAGGCGAGACTGACCGCAAAAAAGATCGGGCTGCAGCCGGCCACGCAGACCCGCAGGGCCTCCACCTTCCGACCATCCTGGCGACGATCTTCCACCTCGTCGTTCCAGCGTTCGGCCCAGTCTGGACAGTCGAGACCGTCCTCCGGCTCATCGGCCAGACGCACGATTAGGCGGCGCCCGCCTTCGTCGAAGAAGTCCTCCTCCGAGACAAAGTCTCGGTTTTGACGTGCCTGGCAGGACCCGCCAATACCCACTCTTCAGCCTACCATCAGCGCTCGGAGACCGACCGACTCTCGCTCGACACCTAGCGGAGTGGCAGTATGTCACTACGGACTCTTGGGTGCTTTCCATCGTCCGTCTTGGCTACGCCATCGAGTTTCTCGATATTCCTCCTCGCGGCGTTTATTACTCCACGCCGTCGAGTCCGGCCCTCCTGGAAGAGATCCAATCCCTCCTCCAGAAAGGGGCGATCGAGCGGCTCCCGCAAGAGGCCAAGACCACCGGCTTCTTCTCCAGGTACTTCACGGTACCGAAAGCCGACGGTACCCTCCGGCCGATCCTAGACCTCAGAGGGGTGAACTACTACATCCGCCCCAAAAGGTTCAAGATGGTCACGATACCGTCGATCCTACCCTTCCTACATCGAGGGGACTGGTTCGCCTCCATCGATCTCCGAGACGCATACTTCCATATCGCCATTCGCCCGCAGCACAGACGGTACCTCCGCTTCGCAGTCGACGACACCTGTTACCAGTACAAGGTGCTGCCGTTCGGACTCTCGACTGCCCCAAGGGTCTTCACCAAGTGCATGGCCCCGGTGGTATCCTACCTGCGGACGAAGGGCGCTTCCGTCTTCCCCTACCTCGACGATTGGCTGTTGGTGGCGTCCTGCAAACAGAGACTTTACCACGACGTCCACATGACGTTGTCACTCCTGACCCGCCTTGGTCTACGAGTGAATCCGAAGAAGTCCCACCTCGAGCCGGCGAGGATCTTGGACTTCATCGGGGCGACGCTCGACTCGACCTCCGCCAGGGCGTACCTACCAGAGTCTCGAGCACAAACTTTGATCCGGGCCGCCGCTCACGCTCGTACGGCCCCGACGTTATCTGCGAGAAGCGTCCAGCAGCTCTTGGGCTACATGGCTGCGACGACCGCTGTGACATATCTCGCCAGGCTGAGAGCAAGACCTCTTCAACACTGGTTCGTCCGCATATTCGACCCCCTGCGAGACGAACAGACACTCCGACTGCAGCTGCCGGGAGACGTCCGCTCATCCCTCCGATGGTGGCAGTCGCGACGCAATCTCATGTCGGGGATGCCTTTCCAACAGCCGACACCGAAGGTGACGGTAACGACCGACGCCTCCCTGTATGGATGGGGTGCCCACTGCGGCGATCTCAGAGTCCGCGACAGATGGACCGACGGCGAGACCGCTCTCCATATCAACGCGCTGGAGCTGCTTGCCGTCTGGAAAGCCCTACGGGCGTTCCGCCATGCCGTGGCGGGGCGCACGGTCCTGATTCTGACGGACAACACCACCGCCGTCTGCTACATCAACAGACAAGGTGGGACTCATTCCACGACCCTGCTCGACATCGCGCTCGGCCTGTGGGAATGGTGCATTCGCCTGCACACGCATCCCGTGGCGGTTCACCTGGCCGGGCAGGAGAACACCACGGCAGACGCCCTCAGCAGGGACACCTCATCCCATCACGAATGGTCTCTCTCCGGAGAGGCGTTCAGACTGATTCGGGACCGCTGGGGCGAACCATCGATCGACCTCTTCGCGACCAGGGAAAACGCGAAGTGTCGCCGATTCTGTTCCAGAGCGGGCCACGATCGTGCCTCCATTGGGGACGCTTTCCAGTTTCCGTGGACCGGGGAACTCCTCTACGCGTTCCCGCCGTTCCCGCTGCTCGGCCGGACGATATCGAAGATCCTCGCCGACCGAGCCGACGCGATCCTGGTAGCCCCGTACTGGCCGAGGCAACATTGGTTCGCACCCCTGCTACAAGCCGCGCGAGACGACCTGCTCCGGTTGCCACCGACACCGGACCTGCTCTCCCACTCCGGCGGCCGAGTCCTCCATCCGGACCTGCCACGCCTGGCCCTCCATGCCTGGAGGATATCGCACTAGACGATCCCGTGCTCGGTACCGTCCTCGTCGCGGCCAGGAAGGAATCCACCCGTCGTAACTATCAATACAAGTGGCGACGCTTCCTGACCTTCGCTAACGAGAGGAGTGAGCCGGTATCGCCCGCGGGGCTCTCGACCGTCCTGCACTTCCTCCTGCACCTCCGGCAACAGGGCCTGGCGTTTCCATCCCTGAAGGTGTATCTCTCCGCGATCGTGGCATACCAACCGCCACGATCTGCTGCCTCGGCCTTCTTCAGGAACGATACCGTTAAGCGGTTCCTGAAAGGACTTCATCATCTCTACCCGCCGGTATCGCCGCCGCTACCGCCGTGGTCCCTCTCGCTGGTGCTCTCGCAGCTGACGAAGCCGCCCTTCGAGCCGATGGCGACCTCGGATGACAGGCTCCTGACAATGAAAACTGCCTTCCTGGTAGCGGTGACCTCAGCGAGGCGAGCGGGTGAGATCACAGCTCTTCGTTCCGATGAGCCCTTCACGGTCTTCCACAGGGACAAGGTGGTCCTGAGACCTGACATCTCGTTCCTGCCAAAGGTGGTGTCCAGTTTCCATCTCAACCAGGATATCATCCTGCCTGCCTTCTTCCCGAACCCGACGACACCGTTGGAGCGGTCCCTCCACTCCCTGGACGTGCGTCGGGCATTGGCTTTCTACAAGGACAGGACTGCTTCCTTCCGACAGACGCCGCATCTCTTTGTTTGCTATGGGCGACGTCGGAGGGGCCTAAAAGTGTCCACCCAGCGCTTCTCCAAGTGGGTGGTAAGGACTATTGAACTGGCGTATGAGCTCGCGAGGAAGCCTCCGCCAGTCCTGCTTCGAGCCCACTCCACCAGAGCTGTGGCTACTTCTGCGGCCCTCCTGCGAGGAGTTGACCTGCATGAACTCTGCCGTGTGGCGACCTGGTCCCAACCATCGACCTTCGTGCGCCACTACAGGCTCGACTGCCGGTCGCGCAGAGATGCCCGGTTTGGACGTGAGGTGTTGGCTTCCGTGCTGTAGGACCTGACCCGCCGTCCGACCGGTAAGCTACACAGTCTCCTAGTGTATGAAGGCACAGAGACCACGAAGAAGAAGAACAGGTTGCTTACCTGTAACTGTGGTTCTTCGAGTGGTCATCTGTGCCATCATACACACCCGCCCTTCCTCCCCTCTTTCTCAGGTCCCTGTAGGTTCTACGGCGGACGACAGAACTGAGGAGAGACCGTTGCTCGGCGGGAGGAGCATGCACAGTACCGGCGTGGGGGAGGGGTTCCCGCCAAGCGAACAAGCTCTAGAAGTTTCCGAACGCTACCGCGCAGGCGCTAAAGCTCCTAGTGTATGATGGCACAGATGACCACTCGAAGAACCACAGTTACAGGTAAGCAACCTGTTCATAGCTCTGCAATGGTTGGACAGATGTGAGGACAATGTAGAGATTTAGAGGTCAGTGGGAAGAGGAGTCGAAATGATCAACAGTTTGGTGGGAACTTCCCAAATGCTACTGTCCAAAAGGCAGAATCTTTAAGCCTATTAGCTCTGGAGTTATCTGGAGATTTCCTGATTATGACCTGGCTACACCTAGAGGAGGTTTCTGACCTACCTTGCAGTGCATGTGTTCAGCCGGCATCTTCCTCTTACCCAGCATGGCCATTCAGTCACATCAGGGTACATTTTATATTAAAGCCAATTAGTATATTTTACCAATTATATCAAAATGCGAGAGTGTATGGCCTGGTAACAACAAGGCCATATCATGCTGCCAAGCAGGGCTGGAATTTTTGTATTATATAGTGTACCCAAGAGAGAGTTACCAGTTTGTCTACAAAAAGTTTGCATCCTGATTCCTATCTGAAACCTTGGAAAAATGCTGTTTCTCTGTGTAGGGATGATACTGAACTAGGTAGACCAATTATCTAACTCACTGCATGGCCACATCTTACATTTCATGTCAAGAATGCCCACTGACAATTTCTTGATACGTGTTTCCCATCCTGATGCCATCTGACTTTGTAGGACTACAGCAACTTTCATCCTCATTCAGCAATGTCAGTGGTTGTGCTTCCTAGAAATGACAAGAGTATGTGCAGTGCAGGCTGGTAGGTCCAGTGACAGTGGGACCGTGACTCCACTATTGATTTTAGACCAAGCTGTAAGTGATCTTTGCAAAGTGCTGAATATCATTCTCAAAGTGCTGAACACCATCTCTAGGTTCAGTACTTTGGGCAGTTCTTATAAAGCTGAGAGTGAATTTACCAATCCATTAACATTGGAGCCACCAGCCTCAGCACAGTGTTTCCCATCCAGATGCCATCTGACTGTGTTTGACTACAGCTTCTACAGAATATGCCTGAGAACAACAGTGTGAGAACAACAAAAAGTCAATCCCCCACATCAGATAGTCTGAGAAGCACTGTGTTTGACTTAACACAGTGCAGTGTGAGGGATCAACTTTTTTTGTTGTTGTTCTTATGGACCAGTGCCATATTGGTGTCCTCTGGCTACAACTACAACTGTTTCTTTCTTTCTGGTAAACTTTTTGTGGACTAATAGCCAATGGTTTATGGACTGGCACTAGTCAAGTGACCATTACTTTGAATAGCACCAGTCTACCACATCTTCAGTGTTCCAAGTTGGAAAAAGTTTAGATAAAATACAGTGTAACTCATGTAGGCTCATGTAGAGGTGGGGTGAGATAAAGAAGGACATATGTCAGATACTGTATATATTTGTGTATAAGCCAAAAAATTTTAACCAAAAAAAAAAAATCACCCCAAAAATTGGGTCAACTTATCCACAGGTCAGGGTTGGAAACAGATGATGACAATGATGCTGGCTGGATGAGCTCTGTGCTCCCTGCCATTTTGGGCGCTTGAGGTGGAGCAGAGTGGCAGTGGCCATTTTTAATAGGAACTTACCTCACAAGGCTTTGCGGTCTCTCTGCAAGCCTCACAAGGTGAACCTGATAAGTAAACCCTTATTAAAAATGGCCACCTTGAATATGAAGTGGGGCTTATACAGTAAACCCTTGTTAAAAATAGATGCTACTGCTCTGTTCCACCTCAAGTGCCCAAAATGGTAGGCATGGCACATTTTTCAGGCTCCCCCCAAGTTGCTGCTGAATGCCACTTGAGTCAAAAAAGAAGATGGGAAAAGAGGGGAGAAGGGAGGACTGCTTTCTTTCTCTGGTTTGGGCAAGGGAGAGGTGATGGGTGGGAACACTGCTTCCATGCCCCACCACACCAAGAGGGGTTTCTTGCTCTGTCTCTTGACACTGGCCATTTCCGCACTAGCCAGTTATAGCGCGATGATTCCACTTTCAACATCCTCTGGAATCCTGGGGTTTGCAGTCAGCCCCTCCTGAAACTGCAAACCCCAGGATTCCAGAGGATGTTGAAAGTGGAATCATCGTGCTATAACTGGCTAGTACGGAAATGGCCACTGCTTTCATGCTGGGTCCCTAATAGAGGCAGGTTGCTTTCCTTGCTCTTCCCCACCCCCTATCCGTATTGTATAGATGTAGACATTTTAAGATAAGCAAGGCAATTTACCCCCATCCCATTGTAACCTCTCTCGTAAACAGACCCTGTCCTTCTCTCTAGCTTTGCATGAGTATGTTCACTCTGTGCATTTTTAAAAGGTGAAGAAAAGATTTGTTTGTTAGATGTCCCTAAGTTTTACTCTCGACTTACCCACAGGTTGTAGCAACATCCATAATTTTGGCCCCCAAACCTGGCCTTGACGTACACATGTGGTTGACTTATATATGAGTATGTAAGGTAATGCTGAGCTCCCCTCCTCCTTTTTTTTTAATAAATAGAATGTTCCTCACATCAACTGACACTCAAGAGTTGTTGAAAGCATATTATAGTTGACCAAAATAGCAATGCAGGCCAGGGAATTTTGGGTGTTGTAGTCAAAAAGGTAACACTTCCAAGCATTGTATTTGCTCACACTTTATTACCCAGAGTAGATAAAGGATCCCATACATCTTCCTTTTGTTTGAACAGCTGGCTGACTTTTGACAACAAAGGGTATAACTATGAAATTAAAACTCTCCAGGGTGCTCTTTTTGATACACTAGCTTGGTTCATAATCACATACCTAGCTACATTTTGCTCCCTGTGTCCTCCCTGTTCATGAAAGGCATTTGCTGTCTAGTAAATGAATGGAAAGCATTGGGAGCCCTTCTTTGGCTCTGTAATTAAGCTTTATTGAACAAAGATAATGTCAGATCCCAATCTGAATTTCTGCTTGCTGCTCAGAGTAAGGGGGTTTCGGAGGCAGCTTTACAGATCATTATGCTTATTGAGCATGGCTAATGCAGTTCTGCTCAGTCTTGCTGAAACCAACAATTCATCTCTAATCAGTCAGTCAACATTCCCAACATGCATTTAGCTTAAAGAACAACCACAATAATAAGTTTTTATGGCTACTCAGATGTTTAGCAACATCCAATCAGTGTCTCCTCTGACTGTCTTATGCAGCAGGGATGGGAAAGGCCTCATAAGTGAGAAGAAATGTATTGTGGTGCGTAATTTCAAATGATGAAATGCCAGCCCAGCTGTAGCCAGGGTTCAGATCGCTGGGGTATTGAAAGCTTAGCTGGTTGCAGTGTTCTATTTCTTTCTTTCTGCTCTTCCATTTTATTAAATGGTTAAAATTGATCCTGTAAGTTGCTCTACTTGGAAGAAACCACAAGGTATATATCCTCCTGTGAACGAATAAAACAACACTTCATAATTTATAACATGTTACAACTCCACAGTCTTCTTTTTCATGATTGCCTGAGTCAGCAGTGTGTTAGATGTGTAAGTTCCTGCTGAATTGATACTCTCCTCTAAGCTGATACTAAAATAAATCCTATCCATGTTCTCTTGAATGTAATTCTTAGCAAGTTCAAAGGGATAATATTCCTATTGGTGTTTGGAGCCAACGCTTAGTTGAGAAAATGTCCACTGAATACAATGGGTTTTACTTCTGAGTAAACATATATAATAATGAGGTGAATAACATGCTGATCGCATACAGTCATTGCCTCTTTTTCTGACCACTACTCAGTTCAAGCAGTACAGTAATAAATAAAAACAAGCCTACACAATTGTCACACAGAGAGTGCAGACAGTGTTTTGAAGTGAAACTGTAACCCTGGAGACCTTCCAGGAGTGCAGTTCCACTTCAAAGCAAGGTGTACAGTACTTCCATATACCTTATTTTGAAGCAGAGGTCCAGGAAAGAGGGTTTTACCGCCACAGTGCTGCTGATGTTCAGTGGTAATGGTGTGGAAGTGGGTCCAGGTTCATGTGTGTCCTGATCAGTTTGAGGATGAGTGGTGTAGCTAGCCCTCAACCAAGCCTCAGAGGTTAAACACCTCTGTTGCACGGGTTTGCAGCCTTAGTGTTGTGAGCTCCTTTTAATTAAAGACCACAAATGTACAAGCTTTCCAGATGTAGTTCTAGTTTAAACATGTGTCAAAGCAAAGAAACCAGGAAGCAAAAATGTTTATAAAAGCAAATACTCCATTTGTTGCTTGCATCATAAATCAAGCACAGAGAGGGCACCTATGTGGCACTGATTGGAAATGAACCTGGAGCCTGCACCTCTTCATTTGGCCTATGTAAAGACACTTACATAAAAGAGACCTTGCAAAATCAGTCTGCTGTTTACCAGTGATGTCTCCCTGCCCCTTGGTGATCCCATAGCCATTTTATTTCTTTCTGCTTGCTGAATGGTCACTCACATAATTTTTGGGTAAATCCAGTCTCATAAGTACTTACTTACAGGTTTGTTTTAAAAAAATTCTAAACATATCATTCAGGGGCTGTATGTGTTCCTCTGCTTGTTTTTGCACTTCATTGCAAAATTTGGGAGTATGGTGCTATAAAATACCGCATCTTTCTGGTTAAACATGGAAGATCATACTCTGGGAAATGTGATTCTTCTTTAGAATAATACCCCCACTGTGTTCTACGATCCAAAATTCAGTGGCACACAGTGGCAGCAGGTGCAGTTTGGGCAGTTGCAGGTTCAAGGGAGAATGCACCCTCTGTCCTGCTGAAGCTGCCCATTTCTGTTCAAGACAAAGATGGTAGTAAGTTGGGATAAGTAAAAGATAGAACACTTGGAAGTAGCTCATATGGGAAGAGGCAGTCTTACAAATATGCTGGCCGTAAGCCATTTTGGGCTTTGCAGGTCAAAACTAGCACCTTGAAATAAGCTTGAAAGGAAATTGGAAGCCAGTACAGTCCTTGCAAGACTGATGATATGCAGTCTCTGAAGTGCATATACCAAAATAGTCTGGCTGCTGCATATTGTGCTAGCTTTATCTTTTGAAACAGTTTTCAAGTGTATAGAATATATTATGGTAGTCTAATTGGGACTTGGTTAGAAAACAAAACATGTATGCCACTGACTTCAAGAGCTTTGTTTTAGTGTCTGAGTTTTTTGCCCTGTCTTGCCCTTTGTGATGAGATAAGAAAAAATGCTTTTAATATGCAGGCCTTTTATGCATGACAGTCAGAAAGAAACATGGAAAGCAGGAAGTGAACATTTGAAGAGTCACAGTTTGTTCAAAGTAGCTCAGATTATCTATATATTGTGGCTAATATGTTGATATATGGTGGTATCATTATCTGATTATGTCAGTTCAATAAGTCACTGCAACACTATCCATAAATGAGGATACAGTTTATTATTATTGCTTCATTTGATGATAAGAGGTTCCATAGTTCTTTTTGGTATTCATGTGACATTGTAAATGAAGTTAAATATTAAATGGGAACTTACCAGTATTTTTTATTCATTGTTTTAAACTGATTCTCCTTTTATAAATTAGGAATTTCAGACTAATAGTGCCTATCTCTGTGCTATACCACAGCAGCAAATATTTCTGTGATTTGATTGAGTGCTTCCAAATTTGTATGGTGCTTCCATTTTGTGCATCTTGTATTGTATGGTTAATATTACAGTTATTGTATTATCAGTCACATATGTTTAGGGCACAAAATATAATATGTAGTTAACACAAAGATGAATATAACTATAATCTATAGAGATGATATTTATATTTCTGCATTTGTCCTTTTTTGATGATCATATTTAAGTGTGTTGTCGTAGGCGAGAATATGTATTTTCCCTCATTTTTCACTCTAATCCAATACATTAGGAATGGGGCAAGTTCAATGCTTAGAAATTTTACTTTTTTAAAATTCCAACTCCTACAGTCTGTTAGCCAGACTGGAGGCCATGTGGTTCTCAAAATATTAGACTCCAGCTCCCATCATCTCTCACCATTGGGGACACTGGCTAGGGTTGATGGGAGCTGCAATGCAGCAATACTACAAGGGCTACATGTTCCCTACCCCTGCTGTATTTATGTAGCAGAAAGTGCATTATGAAGTTTACATGCCACTTTGCAACCTTGAAATATGCTTTTCTGTGTGCAGTCTGTGAAGAGGTTTTTGGTGCAAGATGTATACATACTGCAGTATGTATACCCAGATCTTCTGCTTGCTTGTTAACACCACAGAATTTCTTCTGACAAGTACTATATTGTGACAAACATGTATGTGCAATTATATGATACAATCACCTTACTTTGCTTTTATGTTCTTGCTTTTTTAGATTTTCTCCTTTCACTGAAGACACAACAGAGGAAGAAAAGATATTACAGTTTTAAGAAGTAACTAGCAATGCAAGTAATAAGGGATCTCCATAGCCATTTTGGATTTGCTGTCACCTGTGCTGATCTTTTTGCCTAATGATCTAAACTTTTCTGGAATAGTTTTTTAAGAAGCCACCCTTGTACCTAAATATGTTTTAATTTCATTCAGTTCAAAATTAGCTTGATTTGGTCAGCTGTTACAAAGAGTAAAAACGTGCACTTTAGGCTTTCCAGAAATTAAATTCAGTTTTATTTACATGTATGTCTCCTTCTAATATTCCAGTGCTGCCTTTGCCTATATTACAATTAATATATCCTTGCAACACTGGTATGATATGCTATCCTATGAATATATCTCTGAGCTTGGATAAACTACATCTTACATATATATGTGGTACTGCCAGTGGCTGTTGATGCCTCTTATGTGAATGGGGTGGGAAATCTATTCCACATTTTAGTCTGAACTTCGAAGGAGTAATCCAAATTGCTAAGCCCTGTCTCAAAACAGGGCACTAGAATCAAGAGGGCTCCCTCCCATGGCTGCATGAGAAGCACTGTTACTAAAGGTGGGAGACAGATAAACCTCTGTCGCGCAAAACTTAATGACTGTTTTAGGAATTTGAAAATCCTCACCAAACCCTTGATCTAATGCCAGAAGCAGATTGGCAGCCAGGCCTATTCCTTTAAAACTGCTTATGCTTACTAGTTTGTAATGGCTGAGTAGCTTAAGTCCCACAATATATGCATTTTGAAGAAGAACCGTGCTTGGTATTAGATTTCCAAATGTTATTGGAGTATAAGGAAAGTGGTAAGGAAAGTTGACATTGGGTATGGTTGCAATTCCAAAAACATTGAGAGGAAATGGACATACCTGCTTCTCTCCCTGCCGGCATCTCTTAGACAATAGTAATGAGGCAATGTCCCTTCCACCCACAGTTGACTGACTGACTTAATTTATTTAATGAACTCTTCACAATACTTTTCTGTCATGGTTCACCAAGCAAGCACACAAAGAAAAACAGTCAAAACAATGTGGAATGATATCAGTGAAGGAATCAAAACAATCCAAGGGCAAGAATTCCAAGGCTATCACCAAAAAACCATTGCTCCTTCTTGACACCAATCAGGCATTCATGTATGATACTACTTGAAGCAGGGCCTCATCAATTGATCTTAGATTTCAGGAATGGTCATAGAGGAAGTTTTGCTTAAAACATAAATTTCCAGAACTTGTAGTTGCCCCTGTAGTCACACTGATATGAAAGCTGCACTACATCTCCTGCTGTCCAGTAGTTGTGGTTGTGGTTGTATCTGAGGCAGGGGGCAGAATTTGAACTTATAATTTGCTAGTGTACTGGCTCTTACATGTGTCAAGAAAGAGGTATAAAATGCTGCTTTTCCAGCTTCATAGGCACTGCGGGGTGGCCAACCAGTGTGAAGTTAACAAGAGTAGTAGTTATTTTGCATCCATCAGTTTATCTGCCATCAAGTATAAATCCATTTTAAACTCTTCTCAGGCTTGCAAGAGATCTAGCGGTAATGGTGGATGCCTCATCAGAAATACAAAGTGAAATGTGTTGGTAGAAGATTAGTAAAGTCCGTTTTTTCCCTTAGAGAGATGGGGAATCTAAGGATTGAGCCATTCTCTCATGTAACTTAAGACATTCCTTTGGAGTATAAAGAAGTGTGGAATATTGCAATCAATGATAAATTAACATGTAGAATTAGATTTATGAAAGGTTTAGTAAAAGGGAATGATTTTGAAGAAATTTGGAAAATATTTTTGGAAAAAGCTTTGATAAGAGATGGTAAAGCTACCCTTTCACAAGAAGAAGGGCAATTTTGGAAAATGGATTAAATAAAAAGTTGGCTCTGGGGGGTGGGTTTATTCACCTTTTTTGTGATAATAATGTGATGTTTTGTTTAAATTGGAGTTGAGCTGTTTAATTTTGCAAAACAAAACAAAACAAACAAAAAAATAAAAATAAAAAACAAAACAAAAAGTAAGTTAAAATATAGTCGGCTTTGGGCAGTGGGTTTACCTTTAGAGATAGTTTAATATGTTAAGTAATAAGATTATATTTAGTAATAGCATTAGATTAAATTTAAGGGAAAAATATAGAATTAAGAATGATATTGTTATAATAATAATGAGTATAATGAGAATAAGAATTAGAGATAGGTAATAAAGATATATAGGTACTCTGATATAGAATAAGCTGAATAAGTTTTTGATTGTAATTATATAAGAGAGAAATAATAATGTAAGTTTGCTTTTGGTTGAAATTTTTTTGTTTTACTATTAGATGTATCACATGGTGTTTTATTTTTGTGTTTGTGTTTTGTTTTTTTTCTTTCTGTATAATCAATAAAATAAAATAAAAAATTCAAAAAAAAAAAAACATTCCTTTGGAGTCAATAGAGATATTTTTGCCATAACCTACTGCGCAAAGCATGGTTTATTGTTGTTCCCTTAGTTTTATAAAATAAGTCAATGGAAAAGTTTTAATTCTAATGTGCCATCCAGTACCTTTCCAGTCTTGTCTCCAGATATATGAATAATACAGGTGAACTATTATTTTTTATTTTAAGCTTTCAGTTTATTGTTAAATCTAACCCATTGGTAGAAAATTCAGGTTGAGAATGCCACCAGCAAAACCTGATCACAGAAAAAAATAGTGTCTGGAGAAAACCATCAATATTTGCAGAATTATATTTTTTTAAAAAGCCTAAGAGGAAACTCTCCCTTCACCCTGCATGCAGTCCAGTGAGAACTGCACATGCTGAGTAGGCACAGAATGCTGACTTTTACTTGGGAAAAATAAAACTGAAGAGAGAATGAGAGAGAGAATGGAATGCCTGCTTCAACCATTAACACGAAAGGATAGGTAACTTTGAATGGTCCAGAAGTAGGGTTGCTGTATTGAAAACTGGAGAGGACTTCTGTACCTTTAATGTTTTGCAAAAGAGGTTCACTACATAAGAAAGTCTCAGTAAAAAGTCTGCAAAATATACAAATGGAGATGTTGTCCTAAAACTCCTCAATGGATCTTGCCACATGAAGTCTTTTATAAGAGAGAAAATATCCTTAAAGATAGATGGATAACTTATAAAGATATCATGACATTTTAAAAAGATGATTATAAAATCAAACACAAGAAGAATTATTGGCAGAAGGGATAAAATGTCTTTGGCTTCTATATAGATAATTAAAAGAGAAATTGAAAATAGGTCAAGACCAGTGTGGCACATTGAACTCAACTGTGAAAATGCATAAAAAGCATATATCACAAAAAAAGAAAATAAAAAGAAAATAGGTTTAAGATTAAATGGAATACAAGATAAAAATTCTGAATTAGAAATGGTATTATCTACTAATAAGAAGAAAGCACTTTCAAAAATATATAAAGCATTCTTAAAGTGGGAATTAGAAGAAGTCATAAAAGATACTATGATAAAATGGGCCCAGAATATCGGGCACAGTATAAAATTATCGCAGTGGGAGAAAACATGGTGTGTAAGAATGAAATATACAGCTTCCTAGACTATGAGAGAGAACTTATATAAGATGCATCTTAGATGGTATATTACATCTGATAAATTCTGTAAGATGTATCAAAATTTTGATGGCAAGTGTTGGAAATATAAAGTTGTAAAAGGTATTTCTTTCACTTACGATGGCCATGTGGAAAGGTTAAAAAAATGAGAATCCATACATTTACAGATAGAGAAAATTCTTAAGATGCAGATAAAAATGACACTGGAAATGTATTTGTTAGAGATAATTGATGACAAATTGGAGGGGGTGGAGTACGGAAAGCTAATATTTTGTATGTTGTGGCATCAAGGATTATCCTAGCCCAAACACTGAGAGAAAATTCTTTACCCACAGTAAATGAATGGGTGCTGAAACTAATAGATATGGCCCAGATGGACAAATTGAGTTGTTTAATTAAGGCAGGCCGATTGGATACTTATGTGACTGAATGGAACAATGTATTTGAGTATATTCAGGATATTTGGGGAAATGTGGCAATAGTTAGTTTCAAGGATTGAAGACAGAAGAAGTGCAATTTTTTTCTTGCTATTTGTTGTATATATGTATTTATATAAATATACTTGTCTGGATTAGTGTGTAATTAGGTTATATTTCTTGGTTACCAGTAAGTTAGAATATATCAATATTAGATGGCAGAAGAAATATGATAGTTAAAAGAAAGTTATACCAGGAATTTCTGGGAGGAAGTCAAAATGTGTTAGGAGAAGAATGTTATGTGAATTGGATAAGTATGTTGGCTTCATCTGTTTTTATTATGTGTGTTAAAATTAAAAAAAATATAATAAATGGTTTTCAAAAGAGGGAATTTCAGCAGCTGTTTCTTGTTATCTGGTTGCATGGTAAGCAACATCTTCTTAAATTGTTTCATCTACACCACCACCAAAGGTATAGGAGCCCTCTCCAGTTTACAGTCTGGTAACCCTGTTCATTTCCTATAACAAAAAGAAAACCCACTTAAGGCCACATTAATCAATGGTACCAAAATGAGTCATGCAGTTGTGGAAATTAAATACAGGCCCACTTCTACAGTCTCCCTTAGAAGAAGATATATGCTCCCTGTGCACCTTGTTTTGGAGTAAAAATGGAGAGTGAAGGGTCGCTGTAGAGATGGCAGGAGTTGCAAAAACAAGCAGGGAAGGCATGTGGGGCCAGTGTGCCATATGTTGCTATACCTGAACAAAACAAATGTAGTATGGAATTTAGTCCGAGCAGGAGGAGGTAGCGTGACTTTGTTACCCTGTGTTTTGGGGGGTCCCGGGAGGGGCGCCCAGATTGCCAATTAAAATACCAAATTGGGGAAAATTAGCTTGAGCACTGTTTTAGCTAGCGAGAGGCAGGGTAACTTAACGAGATCTTTGAACCCAATGTATACAGCGGCGGGTCAGAGAGTAGCTAGACAAGGTTTTCCAAATAATAGATAATTCTTTATTAAGGACAAAAACACCAAGGACAAAACATAAACTAACTAGCTGAGAAATAGAAATGGAGGTTTGTTTGGGAAAGGCAATACGACCTGTCTCGTAATCCTGGAGAGAAGAGGGGTTCCAGGGAAGAAAGCTCAGCCTGGGGAGCTGAGGGGAGTCCCTTAGACAACCGGCAGCAAGGCGGGATGGAAGTCCGAAGTGATCCGAAGACAGTTTGAAAGTGAGGGTTTTTTATAGGGGAGTTTGTGCCTCTTGGCTGTGGCAAGCCAGGTGAGAACAAAAGGAGTTTTGGCGCTGGACAAAGGATTTGGAAAGGTCAAGTTTAACATGATTGGATTTGCGTTTGAAGACAGTAGTGTGGCCGGGACACTGATGGCCCAACATAAAAGAGTAGCTCGGCTGAGAGCCGGGCGGCTATTGTGGAGTTTGCGGCTGGAAGTCCCCTGAAGCTGGGAGTGGAGTTTAGGCTGCTGGCCTCAATAGAGTCTGGAATGTAAAACCATTAGTGGCCGCACTCATGTCTGTGCTTGTCCGGAGGACCTCGCAAACACGTGGAGTGTGGGAACTGCAAGCCAGTCCAACCAAGGCCGAATTAGATGATATCAAAGTGATATCGGGGGGTCCTCACCCAGGGTGTCATACCGGAAGTAACAATTTGGCACAGTGTGATACAGCTGGTGAGAGGAGCCATTGGAGCAATTCCCCTTTTATACATGTGTAGGGGTGTTCCTGATTGCTGAACTCAAAGCTACATCCATTAACCAAAGACAGAAGGCATTTCTGCAAAGCTACACTTGGAATTTGGGTGATGTCAATAGGGTTTGTCACTGGAGACATATAAAGTCTTTTGTAGCCTTAAGCCAAATAGCATTTACATAAAAACAAGTCCCTCTCACTTCATTAGAACTTGTTTTCAAGCCAGTGTATTTATTAAAGAGATACTGAGTTTGTTGCAAATGATCTGAGATTTTATGGCATTGCTCTTTTTTGGGCATAGTTTTATACATGAGTCTTAATTGTTACAGAGTTTTTCTTTCTTTCTTTCTTTTTTTTAAAGAATGACTATACTCAATTGCATTTATTCACTAATTTATTTTAGTGGAGACTAAGTTTATTTTGTGGTCTCAGAGCTCAGCTATTTCATCATTTTGTCTCAAGATTTTTATCTCCCTTTCTCTCCCCTACATTTCATTTATTACAATTTATTACAAGGCTTGTGGCTTTATTTCTGTAAATTCAGCATTTAACACTGCCAACTTTTGAACTGGCTATGGGTAACCATCCCTCTAACAGCAGTTTGATCTGGAGCAATTAGCAGGCAATAAACATTTTGCTCCATGGCATGAAGAATTTACATATGCTGGATTTTCTGCAGGGCAAATTTGAAACTGGTTTTTCCTGACTGTTTAGCAATCCCATCAGTACCATTATAAAGGGGAGGGATGGACATTTAAAAGCTGAGTCCATAACACCTAGATATGGATGAATTGAATATGCATGCAAAATGCACCAAATATAATTTCCACAGTAATTAATTGGAACTGGCATACTTGTCTGGACATGCACTCCAGCTGGAAGTCACGATAGCAACACAAAAGCTAAAGAAAGACACTTTGTGACCAAAACCTTAGTTTACCTCTTGGTTGTGTGGTTCTTTTGGTTTTCCTGCCAGTTAAGCTATTATTAACTTGTATAGGGTGGAGTGGAAAGTGGAAGGACTTTGGATCTATATTTAAAGTATTACACTAGTACTTTGTTTTGTAAACTCAGTGTTACTTGAAACAAAGAACCACCAAGAGAATAGTTGTGTAAAATGTCAACAAACCTGAAGGTCATTTTATCCTGTGTAGTGTTGCTTCAAGTGCCAATCTGTGTTAATAAAACAAGACATAAATTAATATTCTGTATAGCTTTATTAAACCTAACCCTCCAAATCCTCATCTTTGCCCATGATTTGAGCAAGGTTTTTAAAATGTTTCTTTCATGTCAGACATGGCATGATATAGTAGTTAGACCTGGATTATGAATGGAGAGACCCAGGTGCAAATCCAAATTTGGCCATAAACGTCATAGGGTGAAAATATATACAGGCTTCGCCCACTTATCTGACAGGTTAGGAACTGGAGTACTGCCAGAAAATGGTTGAAAAGTGTGTGAGAAATAACTGAAAAGACTCATAAAACAATTTAGCACAGGATTGGCTGAAGCATTAATGTTTATTTAAAAGTACGTTTCTGCAGAAGTGGGTGCTGCCCAGAGAGAAAGACACACTCCAATATTGAATACCTCACGTTTTATCCCCTGTCCCCGTCGCAGGTTTTCCCTCCCCTGGGATCCCATTGGATAGGACCCCAAAGGTTACAGCCTATCAGGATTGCCTAAGAAGTTATATTTCCCCTTCTCCATATTTACAGTATGAGTGATCACACACTAATCATGCATTTCCTTCGTGTATCCTTAATTCTCATTAGCAGTTTCAAAATGCCCTTTGGTGTAATCACCCTAACAGTTTCTAACCACCCCTACTTCTAAACAATGCCAACCTTTTTCTTATATTCCTTATCAACCAGTTTACTCCTTACAGACGGCCTTGTCCTGTCTGGTGTGTTGTTATCTGAAACACACCAGCCACCCTAAAGATCCAAGGTCTTGGAGGCCGTCTTTTGTTCAGCTGCCAATTTTAGGAAGCTGTTTTCTTAGACTTAGTGTATTACAGAAGCTCAAATATAAAATATACTGAAATATATGTGTAACTATATCTAAAATATGTGTTATACATATAAGCTAATATATATGCTTCTAATACATGTTATTAATACTGTATACCCAGTGCAGAAGCTAAAATAGATTTCACTTCTCTCAAAGTGGAAGTCGTACTGTACTGTAGGGAGCATGAAGGATTGATGGAGGCTCACCTGGGACTGACTGCACCTGTGCTATATGCAAGGTCTCTCAGCCAGTTTAGCACCTCCTCAGCTCATTTTGCAAGCAGTGCATGTGTGTGCAAGCTGCTCCAAGCAAGACTCCATAGGCAAGAAGTGGAACTCCACTCAAATTAATGGAAGTTGTCCTTAATTTGGAAGTGTGAAAAGATCGAGTAGTCAGATGATGGGGTGTCAAAAGATGGGGCTTCCTGTACACCCATATCAACAGTGACCCTAACAACTCTCCTAGCATTTAGGATGAACTAGCTAAAAATCAACCAGAATTGGTGACCAGACCATGCCTTTTTTCATGACAAGCACTTATTTCTCTCCCTAAACCTCCTTTTTGCCTTGTTGGCTGTGTTTACCATCTAGTGTCTGATGAAGAGTTCTGGAAAACTCGAAAGCTTACAAATGATAAATGCATTTAACAAGTACTGATTCTTTGAATGTTTCTTACAGCCAACATTTCTTCTTTTTCATTTTGTGTAGAACCAATGAATTCTGAGCCAGGGAATTTGCTGTGACACTGTTAACTGCATGGAGATTACATTCTTTCCACACAAAAATCCATTCCTGTTTACTCCAAGCTTCCCCCCCCATTTCATGAGATACAAAATTAGGTGAGAATGAACTAGGAAGATGAAATATTGGTGTCATGATGATGAGGGGGGTGTTCTCATGTCATTTTTAAATTGCTATTGTTAAATAATTGGGAGTTGGGGCCTTTCCACACTACACTGTTATAGTGCTAATATTCCACTTTCAACACCCTGTGGAATTCTGGGGTTTGTAGTTTACTGAGGCTAAAGAGCTCAGAAATGTGTGTGTGCTAGAAGCATGTAAACAGAATGCTATATCTTTTTAGTTAGCCTAATAAAGGTATTACGTTACAGGTGTTGGAATTTGTCCTATGATTAACAGGGCTGTTCCTGCATCTGTATGACATTTGGGAAGAGTGATATTAAGCTGCTGCTGAGATCTCACATTTCATCATTGGTTGCATGTCGTTTCCTCAGTTTGCCACCATTACTATGAGCTGTTTTGCAGCACCCTGATACACTTGCTGCTAAAGTGTTATTCTTTAAAAAAAACCCAGTTTCTTCTTGAACTAAAGCATCAGATAAGAATGACAATTTCATTTCCAATAAGCAGTTTCAAAATACAGATACTTAAGTAGTGGAAGTTGTTCTGTCTGCAAAGAGGAACCAAGTAATTAATGGACTAATTTCAGTTCAGCAGTGACTGTGAGTGAGTAGAAAATGATTAATTAAAAAGTTGATTTTTAATAATACAGTGGCCAAGTGAAAGAAGAGTCACTTTCAACTGCATCAAACCCAAATTTGGAAGTGTTGCTTTTTATAGCTACAAGTTCCAGGGGTTATGCTGCCTAGGGATTTCTGGGAATTGTAATCCACATACCAGCTTTCCCAAGCTTTGCCTAAAATCCATAGGATTAAATAACTAAGATTTTTTGCATCAAGTGCACAGTGCATCCAGTGGTGGAATATCCTGTTTTCGTCTAGTCCTTGATTCACTTCCCTCCTCCTAATTTGTATGATTCTCAGGTAGGGAGTCCAAACTCAGTTAAAAATGCAGAGGAAATCATTAGTGGAATGTCATACTTCTCCATTTTCTTCCCAGCTTTCTTTCAGCCTGTCCTCCCTGCCCTTGAACATACCATGCCTCTGGTCCTCTTCTCATTAATGCAGAGAGGGCACAAAGGCCCATGTACCAAGACTAGAAAGTCATGAGGGTGTAAGAAAAGAGCCTTAGGACGTTGGGTCCCGAGAAAGGAAAAAGTCCCCCTCACCCTCCAAAATGAAATAAGATCCTAATTGCTACCTTGAATGCCATCTGCAGAACAAGTGGGCAGGCAACTTGTACATTACTCACCTTCTTTTTTGGTAGGCTGCTGGGCCCTTATCAGCTTCACAGTGGGTAGAAATCCAGTAAGTGAAACAATTCCTATCATTTCATCTTCATATGAGCAAGGCTCTACCTGTTGAACACAGTCCCATTATAAGACATCTTCAAACAAACTCACTCAAAATCAGAGAGACCCACGTGGAATATTTATTTTATATCCATAAGCATTCTCGTATTCTCCAACTGTCTCAATACTGCAGTGTCTCATACTTTTTCAGCTGCTTTTCAATGCTGCGGTTTGTCTTTCCTCCTCTCACTTGCCCCCTTTGTTCTCAGCTTACTTCAATTGCTGCAAGCTGAATTCAGATTGCAAAAGTAATGTGCACTGTCAGCTCCGTGGGAGGGAAAAGACAGGGGAGCAAAATCTTGCCCTTCTCTATGTGTCCGAATGTGCTTTCAAAGTCACCTGTTAACTTATGGTGGCCCCATGAATTTCTTAGGCAAGGAGTACTCAGAGGTGGTTTGCCATTGCCTTTTTCTGAAATATAGACTGCAGCACCCAGTACTTCTTGGTCGTCTTTCATCCAGGTACTAGCCAGACCTGACCCTGTTTAGCTTCCTAGATCCTATGAGATCTAGTGCCTTTGGGATTTTTAAGCCTCCCTTCCCTATTGATTTGGTAAACGCAAACTGCTTCAGCCTCTCCTCACTTGTGTGTTCTTCCTCAATAATTTTTGCTTTCTTGATCTGATTCTGATGTTGCTGGGCCACGTGTATCCTGGTTTTGATTTGTGAATGTTGATTCTTTCATTATCCTTGTTAGTGTTTCTTCTAACTTCAGTACTGATTTCCTTCCCACTGAATGTTCTGTGCAAAGGCTCTTGTAAAGTTTGGTCTACAATGGACTCCATCCAAGTCTTTTGTTCCTTAGTAAAGAGCATGTAGCTCTTGGCTCTTTTGCTTAATAGGTAGACGTTTTCTCTCATTTCAAAGAACATTCAATTAAATAACTCTGGGCTACCACTTATTTAAAGTGGTTCATGTTGCTTGAGAAGAGCTGTTTCTATTTACAGGGAACTTTTCTCCTTTTAGGACCTTTTCTTCTCCTTGTTTAGGTCCTATTTGAACACTGCCTACTTAGTTCTCTGGCAAAGCCCATGCTGGGGTTGATTTTTCCTCCTACTCTAATGCAAGACAAGGAGATCCCTGGTGACTCTAATTGAAGTGAACCAATCAACCTAGAGTGAGAGGAATTACTGGGAGCTTTGCATTAGCTAGAAGCAACTTTTCACTGTTGCTTCTTGAAATTGTGAAACATAAATTATAGATGGCAGGTTAAGGACTTGTAGATTCTATTCCTAGCCTTGAAGAGGGCCTGCTTTTAGGGAAAACAGAGCATTCCAGTCTTGAGAGGTCAGCACATACATGGGACTGGTTTGTCTATTGCACCTTCACTGTTTTGTTTACACGTCACATGTGTATATGCATGAAAAAAGTGGGCACATGTGGAAATGAAACAGACATGTGGAAAGAATATGTGAAAATGAAACAGAAAAGATGCACCATTGAGGAGATCTACCTTGATGCCTACATGATCAATAAAATATTTGCAAACTGGCACCTGTACCCTATACCTATAATCATAGGTGCTCTGTTAGTGGCTGTTTTGATTATGGAGCACTAACATGGGTACAGTCATAGGTATTCCTGCAGAGATGTCATGTTCAACCCATAGACTGGGGGTCCTTTCACACCATGCAATTATAGTTCTATAATTAACTGCCATGGCAACATCCTATGGAATTCTGAGGGTTGTAGTTTGGTGAAGCATTAGAGCTCTCTGGCTGAGAATTTTAACTCCTCCCTAAACTACAAATCTCAAGATTCATTTGGTTGGAAACATGGCAGTAAAAATGGAATCTTGTTACTATAACTGTAGTACAAAAGAGCCCTAGAATCCAGGATCCTGCAACTTCCATTACCTGAGTTGTATTGTCCTGCAGCTCCCAGTGCCTGATTCAGGATGGTCAATGATAAGGAACTTTGGAAGCTTCAGTGCAAACATTGGAGGGCCAAAGTTGTCTCAGCCTTGACAGGCTAACTTGTGAATGTGGCTTGAGATTAGAGATGTTTGGGTTCTGAGGTTTCTCTTGCCATAGAGCAGAAAGATGAGAGGCATTCTTGGCATTGGTGTGGACTTTCATCCAGCTGTCTACCACATTCACTTATTTTCACGTTGTTGCTGTGCTTTGAAAACAAGCTTAGAAGTTTGGTTTACACTGGAGCAAAGTAAATGAATATGTATACTAGACAACGTCATTCCTCGACCACACCAACTTGCACATTTGTTGTAAACATCAGGGTTGACAAGACCTTGTGGTTCCAAGCACACAATGCCAAGACTCAGCATATATAGACAGCAAATTAGTAGGATGTGAGATCCCCTAAGAATTCCTGTTGGGATGTATGAATTTAAATTATTTATAAATGAATTTTTAAAATCCATATTACATTTTATTCAATATAACAACACAACAACCACTTCAAGGAAATGAGGAAAGTATATTGATCAGGAGTTGTACTGGAAAAGTCAGAAGGTCTATTTTCACTATTTAGTGTCAAGAGGTCTTAGTACATTGCTCCAGCCTTATACATCTTTCTACTGGGCACCATGGAAGTTCGGCAGTGCAAGTTTATTTTTCAATCTGTTAACAAATGGAATAAAGCTGTTGATTCAGTGTTTTCTTTGCCCTCAATTGTTCGTTCAGCTTCTCCACTGAAACCATAGCCCAAATGCAGTTGTACTATGTTAGCTGAAAAGTTGGTTATTAGCTCTCCCTCCCTTTTTTTTTATTACTACCTGTTGAGCTGGTATGAAGAGAAATGATAATAATCCTTTGTGGGTCGCTTCTTCCTTCAATTCATCAATGACAATCAGGAAGGCAATTTTACTGTCTGCAGTAGATTGGTATTCCTACCCTTTGATTTGTTATTTTACCACATTATTGAAATGTTCCTCTGTTTTCATCACTGGACATTTCTACTTCAGATGAAAGTGCATATCCTTTTTGTAGCATCTTTTTCAATATCCAGAAGAAATAGTTCTATATTTGTGGCTCAGTGTGTTTTGTGTGCTGAACCAGCTGCATTATTGCCTTTCTGCTCTGTGGGCTTCCCATAAGCATCTTGTTGGCTACTGTAACAGGATACTGGACTAGATAGTCATTTGGTCTGATCCAACAGAGCCATTCCTGTGTTCTTTCCTAGAAAGGAGTTCCACTGTCTAGATAAGATTGCAGAGAAAGCTCTTCCACACATTTTATTTTAATTTCCAGATGTTTCCATCATGAATATTAAGAAATTTGCAACATTTTGCAAATTCACCTCATTGAAAATGAACTGAAGAAAAAATATCAACCACCCCTTCTCCCAAGTGCTGGTCCAGCATGCTAGCTATTTCTCAACACTGTCTGTCTTCACTCTGAAAACACAGGTCTTGTAAACAGTCCAAAGCACAGGAGTGCCATTGTGCATATGGAGGACCACCAGGCTTCTCCATTCTTTTCATGGAGCACTGAGTGTCAAACACATGATTTTTTTTGCACCCAGAGCAGCTTCTCTGATTAAATTAAATAATTCAAATGTCACACCAGGGGGGTGCCATACACAGATGTCATTCCCCACCACCTCCACAGGTTTCTGGATCAGAGAAAAGAAGCTCAATTGAGGAAATTGGCAAGCCCTGTTGAAAGCAGGATCCTGGACTAAAAGAACCATTGTCAATCTAGAAAAGATTCTTGGAGGGAAAAAGTTGAAAGGCAGTGGGGTGTATGGCAAATACTTCCTTCCTTTGTCTAGAAAAAGGCAACTGTGGTTCACACTTTTCACATACCCTACTCAGCCGAGACAGGCCAACACACACGCACACACGTACCCCATGAAGCCAAACTAAAAGGATGAGTCATTGGTTCAAGAAACAACACAGTGTTTGGGAATCAAGGAGTCCAGCAAGACTTTATTCATTTTAAATTGGTTCTGATAAATGTCTGAAGTGCCAGGAGGATGATATATTTCTGTTTTTAAATTACTTGTGCATGTCAAATTGAGAGGATTAATAGCACACAGGTCCCAATCTGTATATTTATTTTGCAATAATTGCATTGGCCCAAAGGAACCTTAGCAACCAGGTCTCAATTAGCAAATAAAATGGCATGAATGGATTACTTCCACTTCTACCAATGCAATCTATCACTGCACCAAGCCCAGGGCCAGATTATCAAAGGTGCGATTGCTTGAGGCCCCTCCCTGGTTAGGAGACCAGTAATGACAAGCAAAAAGGTGCTGCTTACTTCTTCTCCATCCATCTCCTGAATCTACTGAGGTTTCTGTGTATTAACTTCAGTATCTGATTAAAAATGCAAGGGATGAGTCTGTCACTCTCATCAAAGTTGGGGAACTCGAAATGGTTTACACTGGGAGATCTTTTGTGCTGCTATTATACTGTTTAACTTCTGTGCTCCTGATCCTAGAACAGAGAACCAGCATGGTTTGTGTGTTAAGCTAGAACTCCAGCAGATCGGCTTTTGAATCCCCACTCCCTTTCCCAGCCATGGAAACCCACTAGGAGACGTTGGGCAAGTCTTAGTCCCTCAATCTTAGAAGAATGCAATGGTAAACTCCTTTGAATAGATTTTGCCAAGAAAACCTTAGGGTAGGATCACCATAAGGCATAAGACTTGAAGGCATGTAACAGCAGCAAATGCCTGTAACAGCCCATACATGGCTACAAAGAGGGCCCCTATTTGGTGAACTGCTCCAGGGTTCCAGCCCCCTCCATACAGGCTAGAGTGGTCCTACAGCTTGAGTAGATGGAGCATCACCCTCCTAAACTGCAACATCCTTCCTAACCAGTGAGACAGGCATAGTGAACACCTAGACCCTGCGAGGTAGGAGGCTGGATAGCAAACTGAATTTTGCTGGATCTGCCTCTGGTGATTCCTTGGCTCAGCTGTCTGGCCTACCAGTCCTAGTGGGAGCCAGCTACTACTGCAGTTCAGTATGAAAGCTTTTCCTGTACCCTTTGGAGTAGGGGGCAAAATTGTAGCTCTCTAGATTTTGGATTTTGCCTCCCATCAGCCTCAGGCCAGATGACCAGTGTCTGGAGATGGTAGAAGTGGTAGTCCAGCAACATCTTGGGAACTCAGGCTCCACACACTTGTTCTGTGTACTATAGAGCAGGTAGTAGTGTGTACTATAGTGAGGCTTTTGCCTTTCTGTTCAAGCTGATGATGAATTCTGTGGAGCTGACAACTCAGTGAAAACTATCACCTCAACTATTGTGGATAAAGTTGTGGGTTTTTCTGATCTCCCCAAGGGCAATGTCTTCCTGTCCTGTTAATCATCATTCATGTCCTGTTAACAGTGCCATCCCAGAAAATCAACCTGTTTCACCACATCCTGGACCTATATTATAAGACTTGCATCAAGTCAGAAAACATGTTATAACTTTGCCTAAAGCAGCTTCACCTTCTCTATAACCAGGGTAGGGAGCATGACACATTCAGCAATTCCTGGAACAAATTGTGCAGCCATCTTATTATGTCAGGCTTTACCTGACCAGGGCTGTGTATAGCTGGCTTATTTAAATTCTCACTACTGGTATGGAATACAAGAGCCTTCAGTGATAACCCTTTATATATTAAATTAAACAAATGAAGATCTTTTTTCTTGTCCCTTGAGAAATCAAACAAATCTCCTAGAGAAAGACCTTCACTGGAGGTCTTCAAACAGAGATTGAGTAGTCATCTGCTGAGAAGGCTTTAGCGCTGGATCTTCTGCACTGAGCAGGTGGTTGGAGTAACTGACCTACCTACAAATGGGTGGGCACTGAGCAGGCTTCATGAGCTATAAAATCACTTACCAGAGCCAAATGTTTCCAGAGTGGATAAGTCAATCAGATGTAAACTTAGAAACAATGCTGAGGAAGGTAACTTACAGTTCCCAGAATCTGCTAAACAACATGGGCAAAGGCCATCTCTGGGAGATTTTGGAATTCATTTTTTTTTTCTTTTAAAGGAGCCAGCATAATGTTGTGGGTTCCATGCTGAACTAGAGCTCAGGGGACCAGAATACAAATCCATCAGCCATGGGTGGCCTCGAGCAAGTCAGCCTAAGAGGAAGCCAATGGCAAACCTCCTCTGATTAGATCTTGCCAAAAAAAAGTCCTATGATAAGATCATCATAAGTTGAAAAAGACTTGATAACACACAGGAATACTTTTAAAAAATGTTTCCAAGCTCTGTTTAGAACTGAAGAAAAGTAATGGTTACTTCTGTACATATGGCATTTATTTTGTATGTATGGCAAAACTCGGCTCTTAATCTTTTTATACACCCATACCCATCCACCCTCCTGCTTTCCCTATCCTGCCCAACGAGAAGAGAAAGAAGGACTTTAAGCCATTGCTATTGTTAAACAGCTGGAAGACAGAGATCATCACTAATCAACTGACGATGCAACAATCTACCAGCAGAACTCAGCTAAAGGAAATGTTACTTTTGGGGACTGCATAGGCTTGTCAGGACAGGAGCATTACAGACCCTGAGATTTCACAGCCCAGATCTCATACCTGGGACAATGCCTAGTGATGTCAAAGGAGGCAGGGAACAGGGAGGGGAAGGAGGAGTTTTCTGAAGGCTGTACAGCAGCTCCTTCAAAGCAGCCTACAGTAATGAGAACTAGCAGGACGTGGTTAAAGACAACACTTTTTCTTTTCAGGGTAGTATTCTCATGCTGAGATTCCTCCCCTTGCTCTGGGGGCTTGAAAAATGAGGTCAGGGATTGAGACCTGGGAAAACAAGCAGGGCTTCTGGAAATCATAGCCCCAAAAGGTAATGTTTCTAAGTCTGGATATCCCAATCTGCCCCACAGACTAAACAACAAACCTTCCAGGTTTATTTCTGCCACAGGTTATATATTTCCTTCCTTCCAGCTTTAGGCTAATGATATTGCTGCTACAACAAGAATGCTCCACATGCCTTCAGCTTTACTGGCTGTCTTCTTTTGGATTTGGGTTTTTGTATTAAAACTGAGTCACTCTCAATTGTTGCACTCAGTGGCGTATTTTGACAACCACAGAAACAGTGCTTCCTGACACACTCCCTCCCCTTTCCCCATAAAGGTACTTTTTAAGATTTTCAGGAAAGAGTTTTGTGGCTGAAGGCTTGGATGACAGTATCTTCTTCAAATGGCTTCACTACCTGTTCCAAGGGAATACTAAATTACATTTTCTTCTTTCAATGGGAATATTTTCAAGTTTGGTCAGAGCCCTTTTCTGTGTTGCATTTCTCTATCTAAACCAACCCATCCAAATAATAATTAGGATTCTGGCTAAACATTACTTAGACCTAAAGAGTCAAACAGATTTCTAAGAAGATATTAGACCTCCTATCTTAGAAGGTTTTTTAACCCTCATGTATCTGAACATTCTAAGTACATATGGCTGTGAAAAATAGACAGTGAAGAATTGTCTAGAACCAACTGAACCCAAAGGGTGTGCTGCCTTTCATCCTGGAGAGAAGTGACTAGTGGGATGCCACAAGGTTCTATCATGGGCCCAGTGCTATTAAACATTTTCATCAATAACTTGGATGAAGGAGTAGAGGGCATGCTGATCAAATCTGCAGATGACACCAAATTGAGAGGGGCTGCTAATACGCCAGAGGACAGGATCAAAATTCAAAATGACCTTGACAGATTGGAGAGCTGGGGACTAAGCTAACAAAATGAATTTCAACAGAGAGAAATGTAAGGTCCTACACTTAGGCAGAAAAAATGAAATGCACAAATATAGGATGGGGAAAACATGACTGGATAGCAGTGCATGTGAAATGAATCTAGGAGTCTTGGTAGATCACAAGCTGAACATGAGTCAGCAGTGTGATGTGGCAGCCAAGAAAGCCAATGCGATTCTTGGTTGCATCAATAGGAGTATGGTATTTAGATCAAGGGAGGTAATGGTACCACTCTATTCTGCTTTGGTTAGACCTTATTTGGAATACTGTGTCCAACTCTGGACACCTCAATTCAAGAAGGATATCAACAGGCTGGAGCATGTCCAGAGGAAGGTGACCAAAATGGTGAAGGGTCTGGAAACCATGCCCTATGAGGCACAGCTTAGGGAGCTTGGGATGTTTAATCTGCAGAAGAGAAAGTTAAGAGGGGACACGATAGCCATGTTTAAATATTTGAAGGGATGTCATGTTGAGGAGGTAGTGGGCTTGTTTTTCGCTGCTCCCAAAACTAGGACAAGGAGCAATGGATTCAAGCTGCAGGAAAGGAGATTCCACCTGAACCTCAGGAAGAACTTCCTGATGGTCAGAGCTACAGTAGAGTCCCGTTTATCTGACGCTCGGTTATCCGACCATCCGGATTAACTGACATCGCGATGGCCTGGGGGCGTGGCTGTGGGCATTTCTGCGCCCCCAGACATGCCCCAACACGCCCCAGGCCCGCCCTGACATGCCCCCGACACCCCCCCAAAATGGCAGCCGCCGCGGGCATCCGGGTAATCCGACCCTTTCAGTTGTCCGACGCTGCAGCCACCCGTTTGGGTCAGATAACCAGGACTTTACTGTATCTGGCAGTGGAATATGCTGCCTCGGAGTGTGGTGGAGTCTCCTTCTTTGGAGGATTTTAAGCAGAGTCTGGATGGCCATCTATTAGGAGTGCTTTGATGTGTGTTCCTGCATAGCAGAGGATTGGACTGGATGGCCCCTGTGGTCTCTTCCAATTCTATGATTCTAAGAAAGATGACATGAAGAGAATCAACTTATATTCATAAGGTGTTCCTGGAGCAAATCAAGTCTAAATTTTCACTAGAAGCCAAGATGAGTAAACTCAGGCTATCATTCTGTCGACATTCATGAGATGACAGGACTCACTGGAAAAGACAATAACCTTGAGGAAAGTGGGAGGCAGTATGAAAAGAAAAATACTTCATTACCAATGGATTACCTTAAAGAAGCCACAGGTTTATGTTTGCAAGGCCTGAGCAGAGCTGTGGATGTCCAGGGTTCTTGAAAGCATCTCTTTCATAGGGACACCATAAGTCAAAGTCAACTGACTGGCAAATAACAACAAGCAGGACATTAATTTCCCAAAGTCACATTTTACAGCAGAAGACACAAAGAACTAGGCCAAGGAGGAACACACACCAAGGATCATAGGTCAGGTTTTTAGCACCTCCTGGCATGGGAGAGGCACATGGCAGTTCCATCAGTACTTAAAGTGTCATTTCTAACACTTCCTGGTCACTCTTTGATGGTAGGTGGACTAGTTTAGGATGCTCTACTGCTAAGACAATGTTTACAGCCTCTTCCAAATCTATTTTTGTCTGAGGAAAAAGTTGTGGGTTTTTTTATGTATCCCTTTGATGGAAAATGTTTGGGGCCTTCTGTGGGGCAAGGACCACACAGAACACCCTAACAGCTTTACAAGTAGATGATTCCCACTTCTGAACTCAACCTATAATATTGGTATTCTGAGCATTGCTAGCTGTTAACAAGAGTGGTAAGCAATTTCCCCCCAAACAAATAACTTGGACATTAAACATGTCTCAATGTACCTATTTCTTTCTGCCACTGGATTATCTTTTTCCCCTCTTCAGCCAGTGTAACATATGGCACAAAAATATCCCCATGCAGTTTTGGGATGAAACATAATGCAGCAAGACAGAAATAAAAGACTGTGTGGCACAATAGAGCTGCTTAGCTGCACTGAACTCTCAACAGGAGTGTGGCTGAAGTCTGTCAAACTAAACAACTAACTGATTTGATAAAAAAAAAAAAATTTGAGGTTAATCTCATGTTGGCTCAGAGTCTAAAACCCAGGAAATTGGAAGCTGAGCCTGATGCCTTAACAGACATCTTCCATAATAAGTAATGATGTCGTGCACAAATGGTGCTTAAATCAATTAGCTGAGAGGGCTAGATGGACCTTGGGTATGATCCAGTATGAGATTTCTTAGGGTCTTGAATTCTTAACATTTTGTTGCAGCACTCCATTTGTACATACTCACACAAGACTTCTGAGTTGATGTAGCATAGTTCTGATTGGTGATGTCTCTGATGTCAATATTGCCAACGTCATGATTATATTGATAGTTCTTCTGTACTGCTTTGTAGCCTGCAATCCTATAAAAGGACTGGGCTTATCTAGAAAGTAAACCCCTTTGAAGTCATTGGGACTTTTGAGTTGACGTACATAGGATTGTACCGCTAATACTTTTAAGATGCTTTGTGAGATCCCACAATGTAACAGACTCAAACAGTTCCCAATATTAGAACCAGAACTTGGAAAATATGCTTATTGGACTACAGCTCCCAGAATCCTCCAGCTAGCATAATTAGTCATTCTGAGAGATGCAGCCAAAAAAAAGTAACTTACCTATGCCTAAACAACAACAACCAAAGAAACCTGTCCAGACATGTTAAGTCCTGGAGACGCCTACATTTACATTGATATAATATGTCTAGGCTGACTGTCTCATGGAAGACACCTGATGGCTGTAGGACAAACCCATCCCAACTATTGATTACATAGTTTGAATTTCCATCTCTGGGCACTGATTAGCCTCCCATAGAACTATCCTTGATTTAAGCAATGTCCCTTGTTTTCATTAGGATAACAAAGAGGTGGGACCTTTTAAAAGCAACAGCTTCTGACCTTTATCTACTTGAGCTACAGAATCATAGAGTCATAAAGCTGGAAAGAACCCCATAGACCCCACTCAGTGCAGGAGATCCAGCTAGAATGTCTCCAGCAGGTAGCTGTCTAGCCTCTTTATGAAGTTATCTAGAGAAAGAGACCCTCCACCTCTCTAGTCAATTACTTCCATTGTCGAACAGCTCTTAGTGTCAAGAAGTTCCTCCTAGTGCTCAGTCGAAATCTACTATCCTATAACTTAAACCCATTAGACCTGATCCAACCCTCTGGAGCAGCAGAGAACAAACCTGCACTCTCCTCTCTGTGAGAGCCCTTTAGATATTTAAAAAATGAAATCATATCAGCCCTCAGTCTTCTCTTCACCAGGCTGAACGTGCCCACCTCCCTCAAGCTTTCTTCATATGTTTTGCTCTGCATACCTCTTATCATCCTTGTTGCCCTTCTCTGAACCTGCTCCAATTTGACTATATTCTTCCTGAAATGAGGTGCCCAGAACTGAACACAGCACTCCAGATGTGGCCTGACTAGTGCAAAACTGCTCCTTCCTTTGTCTTGGAAACTACGTTCCAACTATTAGTACAGGCTAAAATATTTGCCTTCTTTGCTGCAGCATCATACTCTTACCCTGATTTCTGGAGTCCCAGGAGGGACACCTCAGTGTGTTCACAATGGGGAATGGGAATTAGCAAGAGCACTGCTAAGCAATACAAGAGGCAGGGCAACCTAGCAAGATCTTGAACCCAATGTCTACGGGGTCAGGCCAAGTCAATGAGCAAACAGAAGTAAATAATAATTGTTTTCTTTATTTTTGATAAACATAGTCAAAACGTATGTGTGCAAACACACTCACACAGACCTATTGAAAGAAAGGTAGGAGTTGGATAGAGGGTTTTTGAGAGGGATTTCAGCATGGGAAATACTACACCTGTTCTGAAGCCCGGGTAGTCTGAAGAAAAGTCCTAGAAGTGGAGATTCTCAGCACATGGAGCTGAAGGGAAAGCTCGTCAAACGAAGTGACAGCAAGGTGGGATGGAAGCCAGGAGCGATCCAAAGAAGCGCTCAAAGTCAGGGGGTCTTATAGGGGAAAATGTGCCCATAGGCTAGTCCATTCCTGGGGATAACAATGGTTTTCGGGCTGGAGACAAAGCCTCCGAAAGATCAGTATTTTTCATGATTGAATTATGACGGCGTTGTCAATAGAGTAGACAGTAAGCAAACACAGAGTGCTTGACAGTTGAGTATTTGGCTCGTCAAGCCGCCTGCTCAGGGCAGGGAGTCTTTCGTAAACAGCGTGCATACATAATGTGATCTTAAAAGGGTACTTGCCTGGAGGTCTCCTGAAGCTGCAGTCCGGCAATTACTGGCCTGCCTGGATTTGTTTTGAAAAGTTCAGCTATTTTCAGCCGTGCCTGTGTACGTGCTTGTCCGGGGGCCTCGCAAGCACATAGAGCGGAATGGATAGTGAAGGCCAAATTCTTGATATCGAACGATATCTAATATACCACAAGTCCAGACTAGAAACTACGGTAATAATACTACAGGCTCATGCTCAACTTATGATCGACAATAATCTCAATGTCCTTTTCATGTATGCTGCTGCCCCCATCCTACTTGGTTCTTTATTAAATGTGTTGAACTGGGAGCTATGTTGATTTGATTCTTTGCCCATTCTGAAAATTAGCTTCACCTATTCACTGCTCATACTAAGCTGATTTTAAAGGAAGCATTGTAAAGACATTTATTCTCTTTCACAAACATGCAAGCATGAATTCCCATACAGCCAGGTTATAAGTTAACAAAAACAGGAGTATTTGTGTCAGCACTTCTGAGGAAAAATGAATGAGTGTCTTGTAGTCTGCCCCCCTTGCAGGTTGGCAATCTTGCATCAAGAAGATATATACTTGACAAAGTGTACCCCCCCAAAAAACTTTTCTGTGGCCCGCCACACCTCCTGAACTCCTCCTTTATGTCAGAATTCAACTCTATTCTGGATATTGATTGATTGATTGATTGATTCAAATATTTCTGGTCTGCCGTCTCTCATGGTATCTCAGGGTGGCATACAATTAAAACAATATAAACAATTTCCAATAAAAACAATAAAATTATTTAATTAGGATAAGAGCATAGTAAATAGATCACTGTTAAAACAGCACAAAAGGCTAAAACAATTAAAACCATGTACATGTACATGATGTATAATGTACATGTACATGGGGTGGATGGATGGATGGATAGACAGACAGACAGACAGACAAATAAGGTCCAAAGGATTTATCAAAAAGCCATTTTAATTTGGTGACTAAAAAACAACAACATTGGCACCAGTTAGCCTCCAAAGGGAGGGCATTCCATAAACAGGATGCCATAGCCTTTTCCCATGTCCCCATGTGATGGATCACTGCTACTGGGAGGGACATGGAGGAAGACCCCTACAACAGATCTCAGTTCTTCGGCAGGTATGTAGAGGGAGAGGTGCTCCTTCAAGCATTGAAGTCCTAGGGCTCTGGGTGTCATCACCAGCACCTTGAATTTAGACAAGAAGTGAGTTCTCAATCAGTACACGAAAAACTATGGATCACTCTTAAAGAAACGGGTGTGCCACATCATTTGATCATCCTGATGTGTAACCTGTACTCAGGATAAGAGGTTATCATCAAGACAGAATATGGAGAAACAGAATAGTTTCCAACTGGCAAGAACGTCAGGAAAGCCTGCATTTTATCACTCTATCTATTTAACTTGTATGCTGAACTTATCATGTGTAAATCAGGATTAGACTTGGAAGAAAAAAGTGTGAAAACTGGAGGAAGGAACACCAACAATTTGTGACATATAGATGACACCATAACTACTGGCAGAAAATAGCAAAGTCTTGGAAGGATTACTAAAGAAAGTCAAGAAAGAAAGTGCAAAGGTAGGTTTACAGCTGAGCATTAAGAAAACAAAAATAATGACTATAGTAATTTACATAATTTTAAAGCAGACAACAAAGACATTGAAATAGCTCAAGATTTTCTATATCTTGGTTCAGACATTAATCAGAAGTGAGACTAGGAATTGGAAGGGCAGCTGTGAAGAAAGATCCTGAAGTGTAAAGATATATCATTGAATACTAAAGTTAGGATTGTCCATGCCATGGAAAGCTGGACAATGAAGAAAGCTTATAGGAAGAAAATCAACTCCTTTGAAATGTGGTGCTAGAGAAGAGATATCTACTAATATTGTGGACTGCTAAAAATACAAATAAATGGATTCTAAAGCAAATCAAGCCTGAACTGTCCCTAGAAGCCAAGATGGCTAAACTGAGTTGGTTATACTATGGACATATCATGACTCACTAAAAAAGCTAATAGTGCTTGGTAAGATAGAAGGCAGTAGGAAAAGAAGACCACATTACAGATGGATAGACTCAATCAAGGATGCCATGGCCCCGAATCTGTAAGACCTGAACTGGACTGTTGATGATAAGATGACTTGGAGCTCTCTCATTCGTAGGGTAAGCAGAAGTCAAAATCAACTTTGTGGCAATTAACAATAACAGCAACTCCTTTAAGACTTTAAGTCTTATGTGCCATCTATATGATACTGCAGTCAACCATCTTGGCACTGCATTGTGTACCGGCTATAGCTTTTGAGTTATCTTCATGTAGCCCCACTGTTACTGCCATGGCTGGGCCACACTTAAAGGTGAGATAGATATCATTTTGATATCAATAATTTGGTTCTCTTCCACCACCCCTCTTCACGTGTTTGTGAGGCCACTGGACAAGCACAGAACTAGGCTCGGCCACTAATTGCTGCAATATTCCAACACAATACAGGCACACCAGAAATAGCCAGATCGCCGCTTTAGGAGACCTCTCTGCAAATACCCTCATTATGTATGCACGCAACTTACAAATAACTCCCTGTCCTGAGCAGGCAACTTGACAAGCTAGATGCTCAAATGTCAAGCACCGTGCATCTGCATACTGGCTACTCCATTGTCAATTCAGACCTAACTCAATCACGCTAAATTCTGACCTTTCCAAAGCTTTGTCTCGCCCCCGAAACTCATTGTTTTCCCAAGTACAGAATAGCCTGCGGTTACATTTCTCCCTATAAAAACCCCCAATTCTGAGACCATCCTCGGATGGCTCCTGAGTTCCATTCCGTCTTGCTGCCGCTCTGCTTGGCGAGCCTTCCCCTCAGTCATATTGGCTGAGACTGCGCAACTTCAGACCTTCGCAGTGATCTATCTGGGCTTCAGGACAGGTGTCGTATCACCCATTCAACAATCCCTCTCAAAAATCCCTCTATACCTCTCCAACCTTTATTTTCTTTAGTTATCTGAGTGCGTGTGTTGCATACACTGTTTGTCTGTATTTAATAAAAATCTCAATTATTTTTATAACTCGGTGTGCTCCTTGGCTTGGTCTGAACCCGTAGACTTTGGGTAAAAGATTCCGCTGCGTTGCCCTGCCTCTCACATTGTTGCTGTGCTCTAGGTAATTTCCCCAAACTTAGTTAATTGAGAGCACATATAGGTGTCCCTCCCAGGACCCCCAGTAATCAGGATAACACCACGTCAAGTGCATTGGGATTACCAGTGCATGGGCTACTGTGGATAAGCCATCCCTGTCCAGGAAAGGTTGATGCCAAGCACTCCAAGCCATAGAGTCTAATTGGTTCCAGTGACAGAGACAGATCTAGGAGAACTTCCAGGCTACAGATCTACTCCTTCAGGGGGAGTGGAATCCTATTCAGGGCTGGTTACTTACCCAGTTCCCAAATTTAAGAACCACTGGTCCACAGCACTTTTGTCTTATGAGGATACAGCCTCAGTTTATTGGACCTCACCCAGCACATTACACCGTCTGGCACCAGTCCAGCACCTGTGCAGCCTCAGCTCAATCCAATGATAAGGCAAACGAGATGAGTATCATCAGCATATGTTACCTTTTAAATAGATTGCACAACCTCCCTATACTGTTTCCCATTTGAAGGAAGCAGAAGTGGTCTTCCAACCATTTTGGGTTTCCTGTTATATATTTTTAAATAGTCCTTATGGCTTCTGCAGAGTCCTGGGGCATAAAAGCCGACCACATACCTGCCACAGTTCCCCACCCCTCATTTACTGTACAGTTTTGCTGCATGGTGCTATGCCTTAGCCCCTGTCTCCTCTGTGAAAACTCTCTAGAGGATGCCTTCATTATTGTGCATCAGGCTATATAGGGATATAGTCAGATTCTTTTCAGTCTCTTCCCATCACCACATGGCCATGTTGAGGTTGGGCAGTATGAAAAAGATGGGTTTTCACAGTGGTTGGTCTTGGCACAAAGGAGATCAAGTATTCTGACCTCTACAATGACAAAAAGAGGCAGAGAGAGAAAGGGAGGTGGGAGGGAGAGAGAGAGATACAGGCATAAGTTGGATTTATGCCTGTATATGTCAATAACAGGATGCCAGCCTTAATATCCTTGCCTGTCATATGTGGGACAGAAAACTGTTGGTGATGTAGGCTGGTGTAACCTCTCATTGTACCAGAAAATGTACTTTTTTGGATGAGGTATGCAATATTTCCTTAAGTGATGACCTTTGTGCAACCCTCAGCTTGAGGTGATAGGACACAGCCAATCAGGGATGGGGGAGGAGTTCCCAGGCACCATCTGACTGCAGTTTTGCAAGCAGGAGAAAGAAAGAGCTGTGGCTCATCTTAGACATTCAGCACACTTAGAAGTGGAAACCAGTGGAAGTGAACCAGCACCTTTTCACACCTGCTAGCACTGAACAGAATCTCAATCAAGAGAAACTGTCCCTGATCCCTCTTTTTTCATACTTTCCTGCCTTATAACAATTATGGGAGAACCTTCATGATATAGTGGTTTGAGTGTTAGATTAGGACTCAGATCCCTTCTCTGCAATGGAAACTCAGTGGGTGATCTTGGGCAAGTCACCCGCATTCAGCCTTAGAGAAAGGCACTGGTAGCCCCACCCTGAACAAATGTCAAGAAAACAATAGGATAGGGTTGCCATAGGAGATGCTGCAGACTGGGAAAATGGACTGCCTGGATGGATGGATGGATGGATGGATGGATGGATGGATGGATGGATGGATGGATCTATCTATCTATCTATCTATCTATCTATCTATACTATCTATCTATCTATCTATCTATCTATCTATCTATCTATTTGGAGTAGTACTTGGACTAGAGAGAAATGGGGAGAGCTTGGAGGAAATTGCTTTTCGCACTACAATTCCCAGTATTACCTGCCAACATTATGGAAGTTGTAGTCTAATGCAATAAATATTCCAGGCTCTTGGAAACAGATTCTAGTTCTAGTGACTTCTCAGACAGTACTGCTATAAATCTTTCTTCCAGCCAGCTTCCAAGATCCTGGGTAGATGCTTTCTAAACTTTAATTATAAAAGCTTTCTAATTTCTGAGCTGCCAGATTCTATATCTGGCAAACTGAGATGCAGGAAGAAATATTTAGAGAATGAGATCATTGAATCTTAAGTGGTATACAGTTGTATTAACAGTGTCAATATTTAATTTAATGAAAGCTTCTGCCTGTGACAGATTGTTTCTTACCTTCCAGATTGCCAAGTTTCTAGTTTGTTGCAGATGGTAGCATAGGTGGCTTTGGAAAAAAAATGTGTGGGAGATCCATGGAGTGACATTTTATGCACTTCTGTCAGCAGTAAAAAGTTTCAGCATGATGCTAGCAAGGTTTTCCTTGTTTTTGAAAAAGAGAGGACACTAGACACTTAGAGTGGTGGCTTTCCTATATTTACACACACACACACACACACACATGTTGTGAGTGGGGCTAATCAGCAGACCCATTATCCCTCATCAGACCTGCAGAGATCAGAGTATGGCAAAGTTTTTTTTTTCCAAGTGCAGCTGTCAGGATCCCTAGGCCCCAGGGTGGTAGATTCACTGGCTATTTCATCGGCCAACATCCTATGGAATCCTGGGGTTTGCAGTTTAGGGAGGGCCATTTAGAATTCTCAGTCAGAGCCCGTTGGCCTCAATAAACTACAAATCTCAGAATTCCATGGGATGTTGAAAGTGGAATAATAGCACTACAACAGTGTAGTGTGGAAATGGCCTCAGTGTTTGTAGTCCCAAAATTAACTTTTTCAAGTTCTTGTTACAGAATGAGGTCCTACACCATATGCTTCCAGTAGGCTTATGATGTATGGGTTCCATCAACCCCAGTCAGCTGGCTAGGGCTGATGATAGGAGCTGTACTCAAACACATCTGGAGTATCTTGGGTGGAAAATGGTGCCTTTTCCCACTGTGATGTTCACCTCCTTCTCTGTCTCCTTCACCATCTGTCTCTTGCAAAAATGTTATCCACTCTCATGTGATTAGTTACAGCAAGTCCTCTCTTTCTCTCCCTCCCTCCCCCCTCCCCTCTGAGCCTTTTTCCTCCTTATAAAAATGTCTGCTTCTTCCCATCCAGTCTTCCAAGTGTAACTCTCTGCCCCATTGCTTTGTGGCTGAACTGCCATACTCACCCACAGCCACTAATCTTCTTTGTCTAAATCACAGATTCAAATTATGTATTGTATCCTATTGCAGTAATCAATCAACCACTTTATTTGTATATCACCTTTCAATAATAATATGCTAAAAGAGATTCAAAAAAGCAGAACAAAAACAGCAATAGCCCTTTTTTCTGTTGAATCAAACAGTACCCTGATAAAGAAAATTGAAAATTGTTGGGATTATGATTTTTACCTCTTTTTGCAAGCTAGATGTAGCCACCCTGGACAGTTATAGCACTTTGATACTACTTCAACTTCCCTGGCTCCTACCAATGGAATATTGAGATTGGTAGCTTTGTTAGGTATTTAGAATTCCTTGTCAGAGACTTCTAATGCTTTAGTTCAGGGGGATGTACTAGGCAAGTATCACTACTTTTCTAAACTACAAATCCCAGGATTCCATAGGATGGAGCCATGATGGTTGGAATCATACTGCTATAAATATACAGTGTTGATACACAGCAATAGGTCTGCAAGGGGGAAGAGTCTGAATAACAAGACATTAGACCATGATTTTTATGTGGACCAAAACATGGAGCTGTGGTGAAATGATATCAGGGCTAATGTCTGTGCAGCCAGATTTTGATCTTGTATAGGAAACAAGCTGTGCTCTGGTTAGTGGAATTTGTTCCCAAATAACTCGGGCTCTTGGAAGTTGTTCATTCATAGGAGCAAGTTGTCAAAGCCAGCTTGATGGTAAATGGCAGCAACATATTTAGGTTTGCAAAATTGCTGAGCCAATGATTCCTGTACGTTGTGTCCATGGTTCTCTTGGGTACAACACATTAAGAAGGCAAATGGAAAGGGCTTCCAGGGAATGCAAGGAAGGCGATCAATGCCATATCCATGCTGGCTTGGAAATTCTGGGAACTGTAGTCCAAGGTGGTAATTTTTCCAAACTTTGCCTGGAAACATTCTTTGGACTAAGGTTGGCAAAATGCATGAGAGATCTGCCAAGCTGGTTTTAAAACATGTAATTTATGAGCTTGTCAGTTAAAATGTCACTATGGAGTTTAATGGAAAATTGCTTTAGAGACAGCGGAGTGGGAGCTTAACACAGTCAATCACCCCTCTTCCTGTCTTGCTTGGCTGGTCTGCCTGCTTTCCATCCACTCACAAGTTAGCTCACTAACATTTCATGCCAACAAAATGGGGAGTTTTACAACTCAGTTTAAGCTATTGTGAAAGGGTTGACACCATTCAGATGCCAGAGTATTGCTGCATAATGCAATTGGTCTTTAATAGAATCATAGAATCATAGAGTTGGAAGAGACCACAGGGGCCATCCAGTCCAACCCCCTGCTATGCAGGAACACACATCAAAGCACAGATGGCCTTCCAGACTCTGTTTAAAAACCTCCAAAGAAGGAGACTCAACCACACTCTGAGGCAGCAAATTCCACTGCCAGACAGCTCTGACCATCAGGAAGTTCTTCCTGAGGTTCAAGTGGAATCTTCTTTCCTGCAGCTTGAATCCATTGCTCCTTGTCCTAGTTTTGGGAGCAGCAAAAAACAAGCCTGCTCCCTCCTCAACATGAGATCCCTTCAAATATTTCAACATGGCTATCATGTCCCCTCTTAACCTTCTCTTCTGCAAACTAAACATCCCCAGCTCCCTAAGCCGCTCCTCATAGGGCATGGCTTCCAGATCCTTCACCATTTTGGTCACCCTCCTCTGGACATGCTCCAGCTTGTCGATATCCTTCTCGAATTGAGGTGCCCAGAATTGGACACAGTACTCCAAATGAGGTCTAACCAAAGCAGAATAGAGTGGTACCATTACCTCTCTTTTGATTGGCCCAGGCATTTTCAAGGTACGTGTGGGGAAGGGTTTTTTTCACCTTTCCTAATGTGGGAATGAACCTGGATTCAAATACAGAACTCCATGCATATAAAGTATGTAGGTGTCAGATGTTCTATCTGCAACCTTTGTGAGCTCTAGCACTGTCATTCAGGCAGTGCACTAGAGCTCTCTAACAAAAATCCAGGGTATATCCATATTATAGCATTATTGTGGTTTCATATCACTTTAACTGCTCTGGATCCATCATAAGGAATTCTAGGATTTGTAGTTTGGCAAAAGAATTCTCTGTCAGAAGGTGCTAGTGATTCATGTTCAACAGAATCTAAAGTACCTTACCAAACCATAAACTCAGGATTCTGTAGTAAGAAGGCATGACAGTTAAAGTGGTCACTGAGCCCTAGACTAACTGTTGTGCTTCCATAGTCTTCCCAGCTACACCATTGCTAGTGAAAAATGCAGCGCTGGGATTGAAGAAGCATCTTCTTATGTTCCCGTAGCCAGATGCAGACCAAGGACATCTTTCACTGAGATCCACTAGAGCCCTCTGCAAGTTTCTGCAGATGATGTCATTAGTCCCCCTCTGGCTATGGGGACTTAACTAGGGCCGTTTCCACACTACACTGTTATAGTGCTATTATTCAACATTCTGTGGAATTTTGAGGTTTGCAGTTTACTGAGAATTCTAAATGCCCTCCCTAAACTGCAAACCCCAGGATTGCATAGGATGTTGAAAGTGGAATAATAGCACTATAACAGTCTAGTGCAGAAATGACCTAGATACTTCCCCTCTACACCGCACTCTTCACTAGCAATAGAATGCTTGAAGCAGGAACTGTTGCAGTGCAATGGTGTGTTGGGTCAGGGGAACTTTGGTTACTAGTGTAGAAGGGAAGTAGGGGGTAGAAGAGAATACCACCCTCTAGAATGACCAAGACAATGTGGTAGACTTAGGGCCTTTCTGCACTACACTGGTATAGTGCTATTATTCCACCATTGTACTTTTCAATAATGTGTAAACCAACACTCTATTCTCTTCCAAAATCTGTACTTCTTCAAATTTTGCAGCAAGGTTTTCCACTTAAAAATGCATGAAAATGTTTGTATCAGGGGAAAGTATGCATGAAATGTGTATATAAATGAAAATAAGGTTTGAAATTGGTTAGATTAGGAACATTGCATGAAAGATGTATATATTAGGCACAATTGCACCGAAAAATGGAAGCATTAGTAGAAATGCTCGCAAAGAAATGCACACAAATTTTCATGCAAACTTGAAAAAAAGATTGCAGTGTTCAGAATGAAATGAATGTAGGAAAGAAAAACTGAACTTTTGCACACTCACACACGATCCTTTGTTCCCTCCTGGTGCTTAATACAAGATATTAAGTAGCCAATATCTTAAGAGTCCTTTTGCTTTTGCAGATTTTGTGATGGAAAGCTAGATTTTACTGTTCTCACTGAGTTCTATGTTTTACAAACTAAAGTTTTTTTTTTTTAAGAAAAGAAGGAAATCCAAACTTGTCTAGAAAAATAAGAAATAGAAAAAAAAATTGAATTGACAGAATGATCCATCCATTCAAATTGATAGATTAGCAATGCAATTAGAAAACAGGTATTTGAAACTGACCATATCCTTTCCCATCCTCATGGCAATCTGGAATGGAAGGATGTCTTCAGAGTAGCACCTTCCAGATGTGTGAGGAACAAGCTAAAGGATGGGTGCACATTCTGTGAATTTATGTTATATTAATTAGTGCAGTTATGCTTCCCAATTGTCTCATGCTAGTGAAGCACTTAATTTTATGAAAATTGATCCTTAATTAATTAGATAAGCATGATCTGTGGTACTAAATTAGTTTCTCCCCCCAGTGACTGCTGCCCTGTGACAGGCCACACTGCAGGATTCAGATCTCCTGAGCCATTCTAATTTACCTAAGCAATTAGAAGTGGCAGACTCAGGCAATAATGCTGATGAATGACACCCTTCAGAGGTCTAGCCAGGGATACAGTCAAGCCCATCATTCCTAATCTGCTTCAGTTGCATCGTCTTCCATTACTCCACAGCTTCTATGCTGTATCAGATAGGTTTGCCAGAAGAAAATGTAGCATTTAATAAGAAAGTCACCATCTCAAGCCATCTGAGCTGCATAAGAAATGTCCTTGTGAAAATGAACTCAGCTGAGCTACAGAATGAAATGGGGCCTAGGAATTTATATAGCTGTGATTGTCCGGGAAGCTAGGCAAGTGCAAAGGATCTAGGAATCTATATGGCTAAAAGATGTCCTGCAACAAAATGTAGCACGGAATGTTCATGTTCAGGATTCTAACTGAGGTTGCTCTGCTTGTGGCACCCCAGAACAGTAGACCGGTATGGCAGAGCTTTCCAAACTGTGTGTTGTGACACATTAGTGTCTCGGCTGTAGTATGTAGGTGTCACACAAATGTAATGAGTGGAGGGGTTGCTTCTCCTGCTGCCGCGGTGGGCCAGGCCCAGGTGAAGGGGCTGCCTCTGCCACCACCCTGGGCTGAGGAAGACTAGTGAAGGCAGCAGTGGTGAGCCAGGTCTGGGTGGAGGGGCTGCCTTTCCTGCCATCCCAGGCTGAGGAAGACCACAGTGAGGGTAGCGGTGAGCGAGGCTTGGGTGGAGGGGCTGCGTCCACTTACTGAATTACCTATTGAAGTAGTGTGTCGCGAAATGATGCATATCTAAAAAAGTGTCACCAACTTGAAAAGTTTGGAAAGCTCTGCAGTAGGGCTACCACACACAGCAGGGCTTTCTCAAGGATGGCACCCCAATTATGGAGCTCCCTTTTATCAGAAATTCAGTTGTCCTCCCTCACTCTTGCTTTTTAGATCATATTTAAAACATATGCTGGATTCCTGTATCACAGTTATGAATGCATAACCTGAGCTATGCATTTGTGATTGTTATGTATTCATGGGCTATGCAGGGAGCATGAAAATTCCCCAGTCCTCATTTACCAGGTAGCAACTGCTGCAGTTGATGGGGTCCACTCCTATGTTGCTTGGGAGGCAGCTGGCTGCCATTCCCATCCCCTCTCACACAAGTGATCTCTGGCACAAGGGGGAGATCCAACAGGGACCCTGTTTCTGCCTTTCACAATGGGGAGGGAGTGGAAGTGGCAGCCACCTGCTTCCTGAGGAACAGGGGAACCAACTTCCATTGATCATGGTGGCTGCTGCCCAGTAAATGGGGAGTTTTTAGGGGAGGGGTTTGCACTGGAATTCAGCACAAAGCACCACAACTGTGGCACTTATGTATACATCAAGACCATATAGGATTCCAGCCACATTTCTACAAGTTTTCAAGAACTAAGCAAATCGTTGATTTGTTTTCTTGTGCTGCTTATTGGTATTGCTTTGGGTCCCATACTGGGAGGAAGGAAGGATATAAATCACATAAATAAAATATATATATTGTATTTTAGCAAATATTTGTGAATTTAGCTGTGTGTTTTTTTTGCAGATTGTTAGCCACACTGAGCTAATGTGAGGAAGATGATGATGATGATGATGATGATGATGATGATGAGAGCCATTACTTCATCTATCTCACCTCTCTTCTGCTCACTGCATTCTGTGGCCACCGGGCATGCTCAGTCTTTAGCCTAATATAGTTCATACTTTTAAAGTTAGGCCATCTATACCACCTTCTTGTATGTGGGTGGGGACATTTTGTCATGATTTCCTATGACAGTCTTAACCTAAACATTGTAAATAAAGGGAACTGTACCACCAGGGATGGAAAGTATATTCATTATTATTCATTGCCAGGCTGCAAAAATGGGTCTTCCAACATTTGGGAAACTCCATCAGATGAGCAGGCACAACTTTCTGTCAGTACTGGAACATGTCTTCTTTCTTCCTGTGCAGGATTCAAGGTACCTTATAACTGTATAATGTAGGTGCATTCACAGTTGGAACTCAGTGTTCTTTCTGGCAGCGAAGGTGGAATAAAACTCCCAACAGCTGCTCCATTTTTGGCCAAGAGAAGGATGAGACTAGTTTCCATAAAGTCTTTACAGGGAAGGAGGGGATGAAATCTCTCAGTGCTCCTTGCTCTCCAGCTGCTGACAGAGATATAACACAGCATGTTTGACTTCAGCCCTGCCGTCCAAAGGCATTTGACAGTTGAATTCCTGTGTTCTTTCTGGCAGCAACAATGGAGATGGGAAGTGGAGGAAGGAAAGTCCTTGACACTGTTTCCATCTCTGGCTATCAAATGGGACTGGTTTCTTCATCATTTCCTCTTCCTGGAAGGTTGGTCTACTTGCTTCCTGGAGCATCTATGTGTAGAAATATAAATGAGTGGCACTTTATTTTTAACCACGTCAGTGTCCTTGGACTCAACCCAAGTTTCTTCACTTTATTCTTGGCGAGAGACAGAAAGAAATCAAAACCAGCCAGAAGATGCTGGGAATGGCTTTCAGAGGTCAAAATGTGAGAAAGCTTCCCAATTTACCCTCCTAGCTTTCAAATGCTGTGGAACTGCAGCTCCCATCAGCCATAGCCAGCACAGCCAAAGGAAAATGTTGATGGAAACTGCAGTCCAACAACATCTGAAGGACCACACAGTCTCCACCTCAACTGTGTTCCTGTTCCCCTCTCTTTCTCCATTTATTACTCTTTGTGTTCCCGTCTTTCGTTAGGCTGTTTCCACACTACACTGTTCTAGTGCTTTTATTCCACTTTCAACATCCTATGGAATCCTGGGATTTGTAGTTCAGGGAGGGGCATGTAGACTTCTCAACCAGAAAGCTCTTTGGCCTCAGTAAACTATAAACCCCAGAATTCCACAGGATGTTGGAAGTGGAATAAAAGCACTAGAACAGTGTAGGACGGAAATGGCCGTAGTCCTTGACAATGTTTGTATGTGTTTGTCAGAATTCAGTAAGTAAATAAAAGATGACAGTGTCTTTAATTTGACAAGAATGATTTTTCCTAATTGTTGTTATTTTCCATCAACTTTCGTCAACTCCTGGTGACCCTACGAATGACAGAGCTCCAAGTCACCTCAACATTAACCGTCCTGCTCAGGTCTTGCAGACTCAGGGCTGTGGCTTCCTTGATTGAGTTGATCCATCTGTAATGTGGTCTTCTTCTTTTCCTACTGACTTTTACTTTACAGACCACCATCGTCTTTTCCAAGGAGTTACATCCCCTCATATGTCCAAAGTAGGACATCCTCAGTTTAGTCACCTTGGCTTCTAAGTGAGAGTTCAGGTCTGATTTGCTCTATGGTTCACTCATTTGTCTTTTTAATAGCTCATCCTATCCACAGAACTCCTCTCCAGCACTATTTCTACTAGTACAAATCTATCTCTCAAAGTACCTTATTATAATATATTAGCTTATCTAGCCGGTGTTGTCCAGGACTTTATTTTCTCATAGGTAATACTTGTTAGAAAGATTTGAGATCTTGTGTCTCTAATTCCCCAAACTGCCTTGTCCAGTACCTGTAACTTTTCCCTATATTCCCCAATCCAATCTGTATTTGGAGTTGTTAACATACAGAGGTTGGGTTTCTGAGGGAATACACTGGCCTCTTCCTTCTTGCTGCTAGGTCTTGTCTCCATAGCAACCGGCCAGGCCCAAGAGCTCTCTAGTTGAGAATTCTAAAGGCCCCTCCCTAAACTGCCAACCCAGGATTCCACAGGGTCTTCACAGGTTGCCAATCATATGAGGTCTTCTCGTTTGACACAGCCAATCATATGAGGCCTTCACCTGCCTGACACAGACAAACTCACAAACTTTGACTTTTATATATTAGATAATCAGTGGCAGAGGGAACGGGTCATACAGGAAAAACAATATAGAAAAGTTTAATGATAGCCAGTATAGACTTTGGAGCACATTTATCATATCTTATCCATTTCTTATCTGCATGGTAAGATGGCAGCCTTCTGAAGCCAACTCACAATATAGCACATACCCTTTAACTATTCATAAACCTAGATCATAGCGTCATACACTGATTTTAAGCAAAGTTAAGAATGAAGCAATTAAATCAAACCAAACTGAAAATTTAAATAATCAACAAAAGTAGCATGTATAATTTACAGCCTGCTTGGTTAAAAGCCAAAGAAAATAAATACATTTTAAAAGATTATCTTGAAAACAAAAAAAGACTGAGCCAGTCATATATGTCTCACATATGGGAACTCCAGAGGATAGGGGGTCACTGCTAAGGCAGCATCATCTCTTGGCCTAGCAACTTCCCAATTTTGAACCATAGTACAGCAAGTATGGCCATCAGAAATTATCTATACCACAGATTGATAAAGTTTTATGTGGTGCTTCAGATTTCCCTGGATTTAAACTTTTTAAGGCTTTAAAGATCAAGATCAAACTTCTTCAAATCCAGCCCGGGGAACACACTAGAAAACAGTGCAGTCAGTATAGAACTGATGTAATATGATCCAAGCCTCTAGTCCCTAAGAAAGACCTGAGTGGCCATATTCTGCCTCAGCTGACGTTTCTGAGTCATTTTCAATGGGGTAATTTGCTGATGATGAGCTTTTGCTATTAGAAGGTGGTCTGCCAAGTCCACTGAAAACTGAATACAGACAAAGCCTCACAAGTGTATCCCGTTAGCAATAAAACCCTTTTGGGGACTATTAAGCTAATGACAGCTGACTTCCCTTTTAACGCTAGTGACCTGCTTGCCCAATCCTGAATTGGGGTGCTATCGCCCTCTGCTGGCCAGAATGCCAAGCTGGCTCAGTTGTGATGTCTTCCAAGCTTCCCTGCCATGTTAGAACCAAGGTATTAGAGACACAACAGTAATCTTTCTCTCTTCAGTCTTTCATAGCAGTGTAGCCATTTAGTTAACTGCCTATGACTCTCCAAAAAACCTTCCTTACACTGAGATCTGAGTGCTTGAACATTACTATTTATTAGTAAGAAATAACAGGTAGAAAAGAGGATAGAAATGTCTAGGTTTTTGCCATAGCAAGAACTGCTGGAATTTTCCTCCTCTCATTTCATTGACTAAAAGAGAACAAATTCTTGATTTCATCAAGGCCCTTACTTGATGTCATGGCAGTGGCTGGGCTGTTTCTTTTTTGTTTTGTTTTATTTTCGTGGGCCGGCCATCATATTGATCGGCAAGCATTTATTACCATTATAATTTTGAAGAGGAAGAAAGCAGGCATGGGAATGAAAGTTCCAGCACAGCGCAGTGCTGCATTTAGCTTTGAGTGCTTGTATTTGACTTGCAGTATCGACTCAAATTTAGGCTGAAATCTGCAAAAAGGACAACTGAAAATTCCCCACAGACCTCTGTCACTCTAGATAGAAAGTGCTTTCTTCATATCTGCTTTTCAAATGTCATGCTAGCCTACAACCTGAGCACAGTAGAAAAGCAAGCAATCTTGTCTGAAACCTAGGCAACTGCAGCAGCCAAAAAACAAGGGGAAAAAAACCCAGCTTCTTTCTCACTGCATCTCTCTTACCAGGTGATTAGACACCTTTCTTTTATACTGTATAGTATTTAAGTACTATATAATCTATAGCTCTCATTTTGTTATACCTGTGGATGAATAGAACTGGCTCTGAGAGAGCCTTGCAATTGTTACCAGGTTCTCTACACTGCTGTGATTCACCTCTCTAGCTGGTGTGACACATACTGCCCTAGATCTGCGTGTATTCCCCTCATAGGGAGGTGGCACATACGTCAGCCAGGAAGCACTCCTGCATGCTTCATCTCGTTAAGTTCCCTTGTCTCCGGGTTCAGCCTAGAATTTGCAAAAGAAGAAACATGCCAACATTGGAAGTGAAGACTGACAAAGCAGTGTGACCTAGCTTTTTGAATAAAGACTCCGATGTGCTCCTCTGATGCCTAGACTACATATTTAGGCTAGGAAGCTTTAAAGAAAAGGAAGTGCATGTAATTGGTAAAATGATACAGTAATAGTTTGTCTCTTTTAGATTTTAATACATGCCTTCCGGGAAAGGAATTTCATAGATGACGCAAACGCTGCTGGGTAAAACTGTCAGTTTGGGAACAAAGGGTAGCAACACCTTTCTTGGATGATGGATTCACAAAGTAATATCCATTTTGATATGGAAGAAAATGGGGGAAAATTAATTTGTAGCATTAGATATGTCCAGTGGGGGATAAGGAGCAAAATTATTCAGGAGAATCATGACTTTTTCTTCTAATGCCAGATAAAACTTCTTATTTTTTTTAAGGTTTCACATTAATCTGCATGATTTCACAGGATCTAATAGTTGCTTCTGTAGGCATTTAGCAAGGAGGTACCATAGCTCAATGACAGGGCACACACTACATACAGAACATCTTATAGCCCATTCACATTGCACAGTTATAGTGCTACATCCACTTTTAACCACCATGGCAATGTCCACAGAACCTTGGGATCTGCAGTTTAGGAAGGAATGTTTAGCATTCTCAGCCAGAGAACTCTAGTGCCTCACCAAACTACCAGATCCAGGATTTCACCAAATGTTGTTTTGGCAGTTCAAGTGGAGTCATAGTGTTTTAACTGTGTTGTGTAAAATGGCCCCTTAAAGTTGGATCCTGGTAGCAGGCGGTGAAAAATATCCTAGTAGGGGGTAGACTGACAAATAATTCAGTCTGGTATAAAGCAACTGGCTATGCCTTTAAACAGTCTTAATAGATGTCCCAACATGACGTAATTGCTGAATGTGCAAAAAGCCCTGTGTAATAGAGGGAACAGCCTGGATTCCTAGATCTTTATCAGCACTAGGGTTTTCCAGTCTACTGTCTGTGCAGGCTTTGGAACTATGATATCTGTGCCAAAGTGAACTTTCCCTTTTTTTCTTGTCAGTGTTTAGCACAGGGTGGATTCAGGTGAGGTTTTAAATCACATCATCACCTCATCTTGTTTTTCTAATGAATTCTTCTCCATTTTAAGACCTCACTTATTTTAATACCACTTCTTCTATAGTTTTCCATACTGGGGAAAATAAGTTGAGGGAAAAAACCTTGTACAGTGCTAAGTGTGAGAAGCCTCCTGTCTGTAAACACACTGACTCTCCCTTGAGATCTTCTTCTTCAAATCACATTTTACACTCAGACTTTATCTGCTTTCATGATTTCTTTTTGCAGTAAGGAAACATAAGGACTCTGGAGTCCACTAGAGTGAGCATGGGAACGTGGGGTTTCTTTCTGTCCCCTTGTAAAAATGTTGCTATTTTTCTTCTTGTATAGATATCGTCTTTTCCTGCTCTACTGGTTCAAAAAGTTGATACAATTGGCCGTCCACATTTGTGGGTTTAATTTTCACAGATTTGATTATTTGAGGGTTTCTCAGCACCTCTGGTATCCCAAAGGTGAACCTATTATAGGGTCGTCTTGGCAGAACTTGTTCAGAGGGCAGTTGCCTTCGCTTCCTTTGAGGCTGACTTGCTCAAGATCACCCAGTAGGTTTCCATGGCTGAACAGGGATTCAAACCTGATCTCTCAACATCCTAGTCAAACACTCAAACCACTACACCACACTGGTTCAGTCTTCCCCACCATGGAGAAATGTATTGCATTTCTTTTTAAATTACAGGAATTGTAATTTATGTAGTCAGCCTTCCACATTTGCAGTTTTGACTTTCATGGATTTTGTTGGAAAATTCTAGCATTCTCTCCCCCCGCCACTTCTTGTTCAAGGACAAATGGGACTTAGCTAGCATAGGGTTAATTTTCCTTTGCATGTAAAATTCCTCTGGCTTCTTACCTGAAGTCTCAACTGTTGCTCTGTGTTGGCTATGGTATCCAGATCATGTGACCCAGGATACACCCTGGAGTCAGTTAGTGGCCTTCCATAGATTGCCCTTTGCAATCTTGCTTCTAGCACCTCCTCTCTGCTTTGCTAGCCTCTCCCCCAAGAAGTTGGTGAGTTAAGAATGAAGCCACTGTCTTCCCTAATCCCTTTGTTAGTCAGTTAGGATCTAGTTTCTTCAATGCATAATTGTAAAGTTTATTAGTAAATCTTTTGAGTTTGGAACCTGAAACTGCCTGCCTTGATTTGCTTTCCAAGTCAGTCACTTTCAGGGAAACCACACACAGTTTGGGACATACCTTTTCTGCAACTCTGCTAAAAGAAGGCTAATTCCTAACAGCTTTAGCTTTCATAGAATTTCCCCAAAGGACTGACACCCTGGGAAACTCAACTCCTAACACATTTGATTATTTACAAGTTTCTCCAACCCCTGCCCCCTCACCTCAAGCACTTTTTTTCAGGGAAACTTTCCCTCTTGGTGGTTCTGATCAGGCTCTGCAGCCCTTTAAAAACCCACCTCAGCTCATCCTCCTCCTCCTCCCACCAGCCTCTGCCTCGAAAGCTAAGGATGGCTCAAAGCCCAATTCCTCAGCACTGCAAACCCACTTCTAATGCTCCCCCACACTCAAAGAAGAAGATGGGTGAAAGAGAAGAAGTATAGGGCCGCCATGCTGATCTACTCCTTTCCCTCTCCTTCACCTGATGAAGGCTCCCTTCCCATAGACACATAGACACACATACACATTTTGGTATTTGTGATTTTTCCACATTTGTGGGGGTTCTGCACCCCTAACTCTAATGTATGTGGAAGCTTGACTGTATGTCATTATCATCACCATCATCATCACCACCACCAATTTGCACTGTGGACTACCAGTGAAGCTTATGTTTTCTGTATACCCATAATGGCTGCTTTCTCTCTCCTCCATTCCTCTCTCTGTATTTTATGAATGTAGTAATACAAGGTCAAGGAAATCAGGAGACATTCTCCTGGGGAATATTTATCTACTGTTGAGAATTCAAGCATTTGTTGCCCAGACATGAACAAGAAAGCTTGTTCTCAGTGATGGAACACAAGAATGTGGTCTTTCGGAATGAATTACATTTCTTGCAAAGGGAAGAGAGTTCTTTTGGTTTTAGTTTGCTTCTGACAGGGAATGAAGTGGGGGTGGGGTATGTAGGGCTGGCTGGCTGGCTGGCTTACTGCAAAAGCAATATGAACCATGACCTTTGGATACTCAAGGTCACCTCCCCTCCTTTTTGCAGCAAGATTTGAAGTAGCATGCTTTTGTGGCAGAAATGAGGTCACTATGTCTCTCTCCTTCCTCTTTTTTTTTTTAAAAGCTGCTCTACGAGTCTGCTTCTCTCCTGTTTTCAGTCCCTTTTGGGTATATGTCGTCTTGGATCAGTGCACGCTGAGGGTAATTCAGCGTGATCGTGCCCTCTGCTTCCCACTCTCATCTATTCACCTTTTACTCCCCACCTCAGCCTTCTCTCTTCAGGCAACTTTCTAAGAAGGTTCTTTTCATCTCTCCCTTTTTTCTCTAATCTTGGTTTTTTGTATTTTGCCAGCCCAGAAAGAAATCATGGGTGCATGGCTAAGGAATGCTTTAGCTAATCAATGCAGGGAGTTGGTTTTAATGGCACACTGCTGGGAAAGCAGGTTTCAAATCTGAGACTTGCCAGATGACCTTAGCCCAGTTATTTTCTACCTCGGAGAGATATTAGGTCAGTGGCAAAGCATGCCAAAGGTCCCAGTTTCAATCCCCAGTGACTTCTCCAAGGAGGTAAGGAAAACCCCTGGCTGCAAACTTGAAGACCTGCTGCCAGTCAGTGTCAACAATACTGGCACGGATGGATCTAAGTCTTATCTCGTTATATGATATGTTACTGTTTACCTCTCAGAACTGATGGGAAGTTGCCACATATGTCACTCTGACCTCTTTGCAGAAAGGCCTGGATAAAAATGTAAAGAATCATTAACAGCAGTTTTAAAATCTTGGGAGGAAAGCTGGTTTGAGGTACCTCCTTGGCAGCAGTTTATGCTCCTGTCAGCCAACAGAATGTACTGGTTTGAGCACTGGACTAGAATACTGGGAACTCAAATTCCTGTTTGGTCATGGAAACTCACTGGGTGACTTTGAGCATATCACATTCTCACAGCCTCAGAGGAAGGCAACAGGAAAGCCCCTCTGAACCAGTCTTGCCAAGAAAATTACATGATACATTCTCTTAGGGTCTCTGTAAGGTGGAAATGAATGGAAAGCATACAACACTTAGCTTCAGGGGCTATTTGGGGGATGAATTTCAGACATGGGGGGAAGGAGTTAACCTGCTTCCCATATGCTGTGCTCCTCAACCTGCCTAATCCCTGCAGGGCTAATATTTAAGGATTAGTGTCACTTTTGTTTTAGGTCTGAGCATTGACTAGCAGCAGCCTTGGAGTCTAGCTCGGGTTGAGAAAAACTGTCAGATTACAACCCCCATCATTCCCCAGCGTTAGCTATGCTGACCAAGGCTGATGAGAGCTGCAGTCTAACAACATCTGGAAGGCCACAATTTGCCCATCCCCGACCCAGGGGCTCCAGTGCTATCAATCAGTGGCAACCTTCCTTATGTTGAGCACATATCTTAGAACAGTTACTTTTTGGAATACCATTCCAAGGTTGCCCCAGCCAGCACGACCAGTGGCCACACTGGCAGAGGGGATTCTGGGAGTTATATTCTGAAAAAGACCATTTTATAAGCTTTGCCCCAAAGTCTCCAGCCTGCTTCACCCAAGTTGGGAAACCCTACCTATTCAACTTTCTCATCCTCTGAAGCGCACACTTTCATTCAGACAAGGCTCTAGGAAGGATGGAGGTGGGAACTGCTGGGATTCTATGTTGCTGCCTCCTTGGGTGAACCACTTACTGCCTTTGAACAGGCAGTTTAGAATCTGCAGGCCCTGTTCTGACCTCATCCTGTGTAGCAGGTCACTGGATAATTCTCGATAGGAAGACGGTTTCCTGTTTCAAGATGGCTTCCTTTTGCAGTTAAGCCTTGCTTGAGCAACACTGTTCTTCGCTAGATGTCTTGTGCCCTTATCTTGTTTGGTTGTTCTTTGCTACTAACTGCTGGTTTGTTCCTCAGTCCTGTCTCTTGGCTTATTCTGTACCAGTTAGCTCCTGGCTTGTGGCTCACTGCACACTGCTGTTTCTCTTTTTCTTTGATGCTGATGAGTAAGGTAGTGATTAATTTTGATGTACAGCCACTCATCATGACAATCTCCATAGCCAGCCAGCCAGCCTGTGAAGGAGGGTCCAAAATTTTAAGCAACTGAATCATAACAACAAACAAGTTCTAGCAGTTTTAATATCCACCAGGAGCAGGTCTTTTGTAAAGCTAATGAGTCCTCACTGTACCTTCAACCAAAGCATTGGATTACAATATGACAATAGAATACTATGGCTAGGTAAATCCACACTCCATCACCTACTGTGAGAATTTCTGCTAAATTCAGAGGGGACAACAATGATATCATCATCCCTGTTAACAAAAAGCTCCTATTGCCTCCGTCCTGTGAGCTCTGGGTCTACGGATCCTGACTGTTGGTTTACCATACAACTCTTGGTTCCTGGCAGTCCAGACCATCATCCTCTATATCAGTTACATTCTCATTCATTCACCTCCAGCAATTATTATAAGGGAACTTGCTTGCATCACAAGTAGGCTTTCTTGAAAGCCAACAAATCATGAAAATCTGTATGTTGAACTCATGATTCATAGTTAAATCAGCCTGTCCACACATCTAATAATGGCTGGAGGAACTTATGTCACTCCTTGAAAACAGGAGTAAACTTTCAAAAGCTGGCTCAAAATACTCAGGAGTGTGAGCTGAGTACTCCTTGCTTTTAATCAGCAACTAAGGTATACAAAATGACATTAAGCAACCTTTTATTGATTGTCTACCAGCGGTCATTGCTCTGGATTTGTACAGTTGTCTGCTCTATGCTGCTTATACTATTTTAGGCTATGACAGAGCAGGCCTGGATTCTTTGCGTGCAATACTTAAGGATAGACATTTGCCCTTTCTGCAACCATGATTTAAAATGAGATTTCAAGAATTTAACTCCCTGCTATCCGAAAAGGACTTATGGTACATGTCAGAGGCTTTTTAAAAAACAAAAGCAAAAGCAATGGCAGGCTTAGCAGTACCAGTAATCTTTTGCTGTACACAAATGTCCCATCTCAAGGTGGCCCTTCTGTCTTTTTACTTTTAAGACACTATATATTCTGTATCATAAACTATATCATAAACAATTATTCTACAATTATGTAGTTGGTACAGCCTGATTGTTGGATCACTGGAAATTGCTGTAAAGAGAAGGCAATGCAAAGTCCAGCTATATCTTGCTGAAACACAGATGAAAAGATAGAGCTTCCATTTATGTGAAGGTTGTCAAAAGGCAAACGAAAATTAAAATGGAGAGCACCAAAATGGGACTAGAAAAAATGCCTAACAAGTGACAAAGGAAAAGCAAAATTAGAATGTAGAAAGAATAAAGTGGTTCATTTAAGTAATTTTAGATCTTGCATTAACGAACTTAGGCCCTTTTCACGCAGGGGTAATAAAACGGTGCAGAGCGACTTCTAAAGGAGGTCGTCTGCACTGTGGAGTGGATTGGGGTGGACTACTTTAGCGTAGTTCCACACCTCAATCTGCTCCGAAGCGACCGGAAGTGGTGGTGCTGTGTGTTTTTTAAAAACCTCTTTTAAGAGGTTTTTAAAAAGCACGGAGCGCGCAGCCCCATGGAGCTCTGTCGCAGCGCCCTGGTGTAGATTTGCAGGTGCGCGCAAGTGCGTGCCTGCAGATCTGCCGGGGGTGGGCTTCTGGCTGGCGAGCTTCTCTGGTTGGTGGAGAGCCTCTGCCAGCTGCAAGCCACCATTTTGGACGCTGCAGGAGTGTGGAGCAGCGGACTAGCGCTGCTCCGTGTGGCGACGGACTTACCCGGCTGCCGGTAAGCTCCGTTTCAGCGCGTTGCCCCCCGTTTCTCCCTCCACGTGTGAAAAGGGCCTTATTCACCCCACCTTTAGATCAGGAGAGAGGATTGTGTGTGGTTCATAAAGCATCCAGTAACACTCCTTGACTCCTTGAGCCAACATCCCCAAGAACAGTGGTTCTCAACCTGGGGGTCGGGACCCCTTTGAGGGTCGAACGACCATTTCACAGGGGTCGCCACTCTTCAATCCTGTCCCCCCTTTTAAAAGAAGGTGGTCTCACAGCCAATGGGAGCAGTGCTTCTGAGACCCCTGCGCTGGGGTTCAAACTGCAAACCCCAGGATTCCATAGAATGGTAAAGTGGAATAATAGTGCTATAACAGTCTAGTGCAGAAATAGCCAGGATGACTTTCTCCTCTCGCTTTTGTTGTGCGTGGACCCTTGGCGCTTGCCACATGCACGTGTTGTGTTATTCGCCCTGACTGTCTTGCATTCCTCGCTTTTTGTATGTTCAGCGTCCGCACTCCCTTTAAGAGAGGGAGGAAGGGAGGGAGTGAAACAAAACGCGTCTGCTTATGCCGCCGCCATCTTTCCTCTCTCCCTGTCCTTTCCTCCCTGCGTCTCGTGTAAAATGTGGGCTGTTTTGGCATTGCCTTTGGGAGTGACTGGCTTTTTGAACTGTGGAAACCCAACATTCAGAACTAGAATTACTGCTTAATTCTGGCATTGATGGACGCTTTCTGTGCTTAAAAAAGGGGGGAGGGTTACCAGTTTTTAGGCATTAGAAGTCTATCCAGAGCAGCAATTTAGGGCAGTGTTTCCAATCTATTTGATGTTGGAAATAACTAACTAACTAACTAATAAATAACGAAAATGATTTTATGGTTGGGGGTCACCACAACATGAGGAACTGTATTAAGGGGTCGCGGCATTAGGAAGGTTGAGAACCACTGCCCAAGAAGATTGGTTCCAAAATAGAAGAGCGTGCTCTCAGAAGCCTCCAGAGGGTGCAATTCCCCATTTTAAGGTTAATGACAGGAAGTGGAGCAGACTTTTTCAAGGCAGGTGTGGCCCACAGGGGACCAGGTTGTTTGAAACTGAAGTGGCTAAGGGATAGCCCCTGGATAGCCCCTAGGCCATCTGTGTTTTTGATGGCAATGTATGTTACTTCACTTTCTTAAAAATATGAATTTGAAGGACCTCCTATTAATTTTTCTGAGTGCAGCCCCAAAATCTACCCCAAAGTCTGGCCCTGGTGGCACCACTGGACACAAGCATATCGTATGGGTTATCAATATCATGCTACATTTTGAAGTATAAGCACACATCAGGATCATCTCTATAGCCATGTCACTCAAGGAAAGTCTAAAAATAAATGCACCTATACTAAGCCATATCGACCAATCAGTTCTGTCATTTTTTAATCTCCATCAGGAATATGTATATACTTTTACGTATATTTTAATCTGTACCTCCGGTGCCCCATCACCTACCCAAGGATGAGGCATCTTCACAGTCTGAACTATTGCAGCTCCAATTGCTGCTCGCTTCGCCACCTGTTCCTCTTTTTCCCGCTTTGCTGATGCTGCTACAAGGGAACTCCAGCCGTCTGAGTGGTCCCAGTGCTGGAGAAGTGAGGCGGCAGATGCAGCAGTTGGAGAACCTGAGAAGTCCTTGAGGAGCCTTGGGATTTGGCTCCAGGCACTCAGGGTGGACTGTGCCCCTGCCCTCACATCACTATGCCACTGAACTGTATTGTATTAATGTTGTTAGCCCCTTTGAGTCCTATTGTCAGGAGAGAGGTGGGAAATAAATAAATAATAAAATAAAATAAATGCATTTTGCATGGCTTTGTTTTTTGTTTTTGTCTTCAAATTGTTGTCTTCAAGTCATTGTAGTGTCTTCAAGTCATTGTAGTGATTTCTGTGTTGGACTATCACTCAAGCCCTGAGTTCAAATGCCCACTTGACCATAGAAACTCACTGGATGAAACTGGGCAAGTCACATGCTCAGAACCCCAAAGGAAGACAAAAGCAAACCCCTCAGAACAAATCTTGCCAAGAAAACCACATGAGAGGTTTGCCTTAGGGTTGCCATAGATCAGAAACGACTTGAGGGCACACAAGAACAAAATGATCCCATCACAGGGTTTTCTTGGTAAGATTTCTTCAGAGAAGTTGCTATCCTCTTCATTTGCCATCCTCTGAGGCTGAGAGAGTGCGATTTCCCCAAGGTCACCCAGTAAGTTTCTATGACTGACCAAACTATACAGGGAGTTCAGGAAACAATTGCCTACCATATTTTCCTATTGCTGCTCTTGTTGTATGCCTTCACTTCCACCTTATGGCAACCCTAAGACAAACTTATCACAGCAGTTTCTAAGCAAGATTTCTTTAGAGAAGCTTTGCTATTGCAGTTGACAATAAGAGGATAAGCGCCATTCAACAGTAGAATATGCTGCCTCGGAGTGTGGTGGAGTCACCTTCTTTGGAAGTTTTTAAAATGAGGCTGGATGACCATTTGCCAAGGGTGCTTTGAGTGAATGTTCCTACATGGCTGGGTTTGGCCATTGTGGTCTCTTCCAACTCTATGATTCGGTGATTCTATGAGGCCAAGTGAGAATTCAGACTTTGGTCTCCCTGACTCCTAGTTCAACACTCAAACCACTACACCACACTGACTCTCTTTCCAAGGCTAGTAGGTCTTAGTTTCCTTTTCAGGACCAAGACACTTCAAAATACATTGCCTTCAAAAAAATATAACTCCCAGCATAATAGTGCTGGGGGTAAAATTCATGAACACTGCCCCTTATCCCAGTTGTTGTAAGGACTGGGGTTAAACTCAGAGGAAACAGGAGAAAAGCCTGAGAAAGTGTCCAGTGATGTCGTTACCCTTTCTGATGAAAAAGCCCACACACTCCAGGCTTGTGAGCCCTGGCTCCACTACACTACTGCTTTAAACTACAAAGAGCACCTATGAGAAGAGGGTGGACATGCAGTCCTAGCCCCTTTTAAGCACGCCTCCGGACACGACCCAGACAATTTTTTCTGGGTGAGGTGTATGTGTGTGTGTGTGCGCGCGCGCATGTGCATGTGTGAGTGTGGTTTTTTTTTTTTCAAAAAGAAAAAGGGCAATAAAACCCATCCCTATGCAGCCTTAAAAATGCAGCAGTTTGCTGTATTTCACTCTACATCATCCCACAACTTCCCCACAGCTGAAAAGTGGCCTAAATCACTCTGAAAGTGGCATCACATCATTCTCAGGCTGCCCTGAATGTGTTGCTAGAGCTCTCCAGGGAATTCATGAGGAAAAATTGGCCTCCACACCTTAGCAGACACTTTGTGGGATATCTCCTGTTCCTGTTGATAAGCCTGAAATGGCTTTACTATTTATTACTCTTGCCAAAGTTGTAAGGCAGTTATATCTCATATTTGTTGCCTGCACTGAATGTCCTGTTGTGCTTAGCCTCTGAAGGCCAAGGATCTGGCCCCTGAAAAAGACTTGGTAGAAAGAAGGAGCCAGGACTTGGATAAAGAGGGGCAGCTCTCTTCTCCCTTCGTGCTGCTAAATTTTGTGAGCATTACTCTAATTTGTTTAAGTGACTTATGTAAGTAAGTAAATAATGAAAGTTCCCACAGAACAAAGACATGTACATGGATAGCAGTCAAATCTTAATATTTCTTTCTGGCTTTAGCTGTTAAGTGCAAATGCAAAGGCTTCCAGTGGCTGTTCAAGATTTTATATTTGAATGATCCATTTGACCTACATGAATAAGTTAGCTGAAGTCATAAAAACAAAGGACCATCTTTCAACTGGTCTAAAGAAGAAACATCCAATCAATGCTGAAAGAAAACTCAGCAGGAGGAGCAGAAGCAAAAGAAATAACCCTTTGCTATTTTCAGAGCCCTAGGGGTTAAGTCAACAGCTGAGGCCATTTCCACACTGTTATAGTGCTATTATTCCACTTTCAACATCCTATGGAATCCTGGGCTTTGCAGTTTAGGTAGGGGCCTTAAAGGATGTTGAAAGCAGAATAATATTTCTATAACAGTCTAGTGTGGAAATGGCCTGAGACACGGATTAGAGGGAAGCACTTTGAGAAGTATTGCCATATTGAAAAAAATCCACATTTCTCAAATTACCTTTTTGTTCTTGGACTTTGACAGTTTCAGGTACCTAGTACCCCCAATGTTTGACAACTAGGTCATTGGTGCAACATTAGCAATTTGCACTGATGGCTGAAGCAGAGCTTGAAATTCTATTTCTTTCTTTCTTTCTTTCTTTCTTTCTTTCTTTCTTTCTTTCTTTCTTTCTTTTTTTAATACCACTTCCAGAATCACTCAGCCAGCAGGGCCATTAGGTATTAACATTCCATGCCTTTCTTTCCTTGTCTGACCCCAGTGAGCCAACAGGAAGCAATGGTACCATTACTACGAATCTCTCTACCACCACTGGAGGATTATTTCTACCTTACTCCCCCCTTTTTTTTAAAAGCACCATTCCCTACTAAGCATGTCCACTTTTGTTAAACCTGATTGTACTGAGAAGTGGGATGACAGAGGATTAATTTGCACTCTCCCTGCCAAACTGGGACAGTTGGAGGGTCAGTTATACTGGTAATGAACTGCTTAGTTGGGGGCCTTGAGATTATGGATTAAATCAGGAGTGGGAATAATTTGATCCTCTAGATATGGTTGGAAGTCAACTCCAGCATTTCTTACCTTTGGCTATGCTGACCTTAGCTGCTGGGAGCCACAGTCCAAAAACATCTGGAGGGTTGCATGGTTACAGCACCTAGGCTAAATATAGTATGAGCTTGCCCAGAGTAAACCAGTGAAATCATTGGGACTTAACAATAGTCAAGACCATCAAGTCCTAGTCATTTCATGGAAGAGATAATGTTGCATTTATCGTGTTAGCTATGACTAATTATTTTTAAAATAACATTCCCATCTCTGTTTAAGGATTTTCATATATTTACAGTTAATGTGTAAACCAGCATGGCCTATATGTTACATTATCTAAACTGAATGGCAAGCCAACTTATAGAAAGGCAAGACAGAACCTCCTCAGAACATTATGTTCTTAGGAATGCTGTTCCAGTGGCTCTTCAGGTACTAGCTCCTCAATAACTATACACCCCTAAAGATTGTTTCATACAAAGCATCTTTTCTATACAGAAATGTGTATGAATGAGACCTTAGCCCTTATTACCTGTTTTAAGTGTATAATTGGACCAAAGGTGCTTTCAACTTGCTTCTCTGTGTAGGAAAAATGCTTTGTATGAAGCAGCCTTAAGGTGTATGTAATTATGGTTTATACAATTGCACTTCAAAAGCTGCAAAAGTCATTCTTGAAACTGCCTTGACAACTCTAGGTTACTCCCTGTATCATTTTTCAATGACAACACAGTTCATCTTACTCTCTGAAAGTACAAAGTCACACACCTAAGCCAATAAGCATAATAGCACTTGCATTGGAGCTCCCAAGGCAGCTAAACATCCAAACCCTTCCCAAACTATACATTCTGAAGATTTAAATAGAGATGGTCGTAAATTCTGCCCCACCCATCCCCTGTCCAAATTTCTCTCTGCACTAGGAGTTCCAAAATGTCATAGTTATTTTTTTATCAGAGCAACACTGATAAACTCACACCCCCACCCCCGAATTCTAATTTCCAAAATTTTCAAAAAGCAAACATGTTCTGTTCTCTTTTTCCTAGCTTGACTTTCCATTTTGAGGGGTCAGCAATAGACATTGGGAAGAGAGGGGTCCAGAATATTAGCATGGCACTTGCAACTAAAATGCAATACTAAAATGAAATGTGCTTACAATAATGAATTTCTTTTTGTTTTCAGTGTCCTAAAAGCAGCAAGGAAAGTGGCAGAGCAGACAAGCAAATTCCAGAATTAATGCTGGAGAGTTTCATTTTGCCAAGTGAAACCAGTATCACATGGTGATAGAAAAATAATGGAGAAAAATCAGATAAATTCACCTTTCCTTCCCTATTAGATCCAGGAAATAAAATGCTGTATCCAGCTGCCATATACAAAAAAAGTACTGTATATTAATCAAAGACACTTTGCAATCTTTCTGAGCTTTAAAATCTCCCCTAGCCTATTGATTCATGCAAGGAAAATCCTCAGTGCTCTGAGGAGATATTAGGGGCAACACAGAATCACAGAATCTTAAGGGCCATCTAATCCAGACCTGCACAACTTGGCAGTAGGTAAGGGCCAAAATTAAATAGGCTAAATTTCTTCAGGCTGCAGACAGGTTTTTAACACCTCATTTTCCAAGTAAAGTTATAATAATGGTATAATAATGTTTTTTATTTGCAAAATAAATTATAATATAATGAATGATTAAACTATTTTGCAAATAAAATAAACCCTATTATAAAAAAAAGGGAAATTAGGGAAGTCTTTCCTAATGTTTAGGTGGAACTTCTTTTCCTGCAGTTTGACGCCTCCTCTGTGTCCTAGGGCCTTTCCACACTACACTGTTATAGTGCTATTATTCCACTTTCAACATCCCGTGGAATTCTGGGGTTTGTAGCTTATTGAGGCCAAAGAGTTGTCTGGCTGAGAGTTCTAAATATCCCTCCCTAAACTGCAAATCCCAGGATTCCACAAAATGATTAAAGTAGAATAATAGCACTATAACAGCGTAGTGGAAAAGCCCCTAATCTCTTAATCAGCAGAAAACAAGCTTAGTCCATCTTTTATATGACATCCTTTCAAATAAGAGCTTCACAAAAATTCCTTTTGGTGAACTACAACCTCCCAAAAATCCCAGGTAGCATGATTACTGACTGGGGAATTCTGGGAGTTATAGTCTTAAAAAACAATGCTTTCAAACTCTGGGTAAGCTTTTATCTCACCAGAGGAGGCTTGGTGAATTATTGCTGTTGTGTGCCTTTGAGTTGTTTCTGACTTATGGGTACCCTAAGAAAAACCTATCACTAAATTTTCTGGAGCTGAGAGTGTGTGATTCGCCCAAGGACATTCAGTGGCTTTCCAAGGCTGAAAAGCTCAAATCTTGCCTCTGCTACAAACTCACTCAGCAATCTTAGGGAAACCTCCTTCCTTAAATTTCACCCACCATCACCAATATACAACATGAGGAATAACAACATTGGCCATTTCTGCCCAACACTGTTATAGTGCTATTATTACAGTTTCAGCATCCTGTGGAATTCTGGGGTTTGTAGTTTCCCAAGGCTGAGAATTCTAAAGACCCCTCCCTAAACTGCAAAGCCCAGGACTCCATAGCATGTTGAAAGTGGAATAAGAGCACTGTAACAGTATAGGGCAGAAATGGCCACTGTCTTACCCTCCTGACTTCTTGTTACGATGACTGAGATAATGCAGATGTGGCAAGTTGTGATTAGACAAAACCAGTAAATATTGGAAAGACAAGAGAGCTATATCTTTAGAAATGTAGCAGTGTTTAATTTGCAAAAGATTTGCAAAAGATCAAAGGGGAGGGGAACAATTTGGGCTGGCAGGAAAAAAGTATTATTTATGAGGAAGGGGGAAGAAAATAGATTTGGAGGATAAACAAGGGGAATTCCAGATGGTACATTTATGAGGGTACATTGCCAGAAAAGACCTAAACTGCATTTTTAAAATGCAATATTTAAATGCAATTTAATGTTTTCCAATGCAATTTAGGAGGGATGGGGGTGAATGAGGACACTGACCTGTAATAAGCTGCTTCCCCCAGAGAGTCCCAGTTCACCATGTAACAGTCCATGTTGGCTTGCTCAGGGAGGAGGAGAGCACCGCCCCAGCTGGTCTTCTCCCTTTCCCGGGCACTTCCACCCTCACTGCCCATCCAAGCGAAACAGAAGGAGAAGAAGCAACTGCCGCCATCTTGTGCAAGGGCAAAAGGTAGCATCAGCTCAGCTCTTTGCTGCTCCTTGAAAGGAAGGAGGAGGGAACAGCCTAGCTGAGTTCATTCAAAACCATCAGCAACCTACCGTAATTGCTGTAACATTTTTCAGCCCTCACGCTCACGAGCGATGCAGGCCGCATGAAATCCTTAGGTGGGCTGCATGCAGCCCCTTGGTCATATGTTGTGCAGGCCTGATCTCGTCCAATCCCTGCCATCCCAGAATACACAGCTAAAACATTCCTGCAAGATACCCATCCAACCTCCATTTAAAGTCTTCCAAAGAAGGAGAGTCTCCACTTTCAACATCCTATGGAATCCTGGAGTTTGCCGTTTAGGCATTTAGAATTATCAGCCAGAGAGCTGAAAACAAACTCCAGAATTCCACAGGATATTGAAACTGGAATAATAGCACTAAAACAGTATAGTGCAGAAAGGCCCTATGATTCTCTGAGGCAGTCTGTTCCACTGTCAAATGGCTCTTACAATAAATAGGTTCTCCCTAATGTTTAGGCGGAATCTCTTTTCATGCAATTTGAATGTATTGGTTTGTGTTCTAGTCGTTGAAACAGCAGGAAACAAGTTTGCTCCATCTTCTACACGACATCCCTTCAGATATTTAAAGGTAAGTCTCATATTACCTCTCATTTCTCTTCTCCAAACTAAATATGCCCAGCTCCGTAAGTTATTCCTCATAAGGCTTCGTTTCCAAATCTTTGATCATCTTACTTCCCCTTGTTTGGACATGTTCCAGTTAGTCAACAACCTTTTTGAACTGTGGTGCCCAGAAATGGACATAATATTCCAGGTGAGATCTGAACAGAGCAAAATAGAGTGGCACCACTCCTTTCCTCAGGCTGAACACTCTGCTCCTGTTGATGCAGCCCAGAATTGCATTGGTTTTCTGACTGCTGTCTCAGACTCTTGACTGCTGTTTAGCTTTTGGTCTACTAAAACCCCTACATCCTTTTCACATATACTACTTTCATGTATACTATAGCAATCAGAGTACTGGACTGAGATTTAGGAGATCCTGGTTTGTGAGACTTTTCTGAGCCATGAAACTCATTAGGTTACCTGGAGAATATTGCCCTCTCTTAGCCTGATATATCTCACAAGGTTGTTGTAACAAATTAGGAAGAGCCACACGCACTGCTTTGAAATCATTGAAGGAAGGGTAACTGACTGAAATAAATGAACAAATATTTGATGGCTAGGCTATTATAGCCTGAAGTAGCGTGGTGTAAACATAAGAGATAGCTAGACATCTCCTATATGCATTGCTGCTTGCTTTCCTTTCTACTGTGGGTCAGTTTATAGTGGGAAACAGCAAGTGATTTCAACTGTTCTTTTAGCTCTGTTCTTTCAGCTGTAATACAATACAAGTTTAAACTGGCAGTTCATCTATTCATAATAGAATTCCACACTGTCTTATTTTGGTACATTGCTAAACACTTGACTGTGGTCTGATGACAAAGTGGTCTTTATTTAGAAGATGTGTTTATCCTGAAAAGCTGTAGGACAATAACTAAAGAACTAGAAAATCATGAGGCTTCTTCAGAAATCAGAGAATGCAACCTTGGAGCAGAATAATTGCAAGTCTCTTGAAAAGGATTATAGGACCTTCTTGAGTCGAAGAATGGGTGTTCAACATGGGCTGTGCTTCCATGCTTATGAATCACTGCTGAGGGGACTAGGTCACACTCAAAACTCTCAAACATCTATTCCTGTGCATGTGTTACATACTTGTGCCTTGTGAGGCATTTCATTTTTAGGAAACATGACTGCCTGGGCAATGTGACTGTTCTGTTCTCACCAGTTGAGTATTTCTACCATCTGGGATGACTAAGGGAAGATTCCAAAAGGTTCCAATTGCAGAGTTTCAGGTGTGTGGTAGTTTCAGCCAGTATTTCTGCTCTTCTCTGTCCAGACTTGTGGGGTGTCACTGCTCCTGCTGGTCTCCAGCTGAAGTATTCAACTGACAAAAAGTGATCCCAGGACAAAGGTATTTGCTTTCCGCTGGAAAAACTCAAGCAATTATGTGGAAGTATAAGAAATTGAATATGAGTGTATCCTTCTCACAGATGTGGTTCTAATTACAGGAAAGCATGCAATGTTTGCTCAACATCAGTCAAAAGGCTTAGGGTGGAGTTAATAAATCAGAAGCTGTTTTGTTTTGGGTTGTGGTTTTTTGTTTTTGTTTTTTTGCTAAGAGGTGCAATAAAGAATAGCCTGGCTAGTTTTACATTTTGAACAACAGTATTATGAAAAATCATCCTGCATAAAACAATCAAAGCAGATTCCTGCTATGTTGCAGAGAGGTGTACTGAAATACAAAGCAGTTTCTTATTTATGTATTGTTTATTAGTGGCATTTATACATGGGGCCCTTTCACACTAGACAATTACAGTATTATAATGCCACTTTAGCTGCCATGGCAACATCCTATGCAGTCCTGGGGTTTGTAGTCTGGTGAGGTACTAGGTGTCTGTGGCTGAGAATTATAAACAGTCCTCCCTAAACTACAAATCCCAGGATTCCATAGGATGTTGCCATGAAAATTAAAGTGGCTATGACTATGTAATGTGAAAGGTCCCCTGATCTTTCTTTCAAGGAGCTAAAGGTGGAATGCATGACTATCTTCCTCCCTGCTTTGTCTCCTACCACAGCAGCCCTCTGATGTAGGGCAAGCTGAGACAATGTAACTGGCCCAAGGTCACTCAGTGAATTTCATGGCTCCGTGGAAACTTGGTTCAAGCTTGCTGATTTTGTTGTGTGCCTTTAGGTTATTTTTGACTTACGATGATTCTAAGGTGAACCTATCAAGGACGTGTCTTGACAAGATTTGTTTAGAGAAGGTTTCCCACTGCCTTCCTCTGAGGTTGAGAGAGTATGACTTACCCAAGGTCACCCACTGGGTTTCCACTAGGATATCCCCAAGTCCTAGTCTGTCATGGACCAGGAGTCAGTTTCTCCAGGTGAACAGCAATCTCAAAGGAGATTGAGCAGACGTAAGTGCACCAGGAGCTAATCAGACTGAGATGAGAGTCACTTTGCTTCAGCCTTTTTAAGGAAGGCAGAGGGTGATGGCTCAATGCCAGAAACAACTTGTGTGTTTGCTGGCCCTTACCTTTTGTGCTACAGATTCCCTGCTCACTATCTGCCTGGTTTCTTTGACTCTGGACTGTCTGACCTTGTTGCTCCCCGGATTTCTGAACTTTTGTTTCTGCTCTACTCTGAACAGGGAAGCTTTACTGCCCACTAAGTGTCTCCTTTTGACTGCAAATGGCCTCCTACTAGCCTTGAACTCCATTGTCCAGCAACAGACAGCCTAAGCCTACAATATAGTCCAACATTCAAACCATTACACCACTCTGGCAATCTTGGTTCAAGCAGTACTTCTGAAATTAGCAGCAGAGAATTTATTTCACATCCTCTACACACATGGAGCTTGAAATAGAATTCTTTCTTTATAGGTACATAAATCTTCAGATTCATAACTTCAGTGTCAAATTACTGTCAATATGCATGAACTAGCCTTAGTATTCCCTGAAAGTCCTTTCAAAGAATCACTTTTTTGGTTATATTTTTTGGTTATGGTACCTTACTGAGAACTCAGAACAAGAATGGATGGCTTTTGCTCCTTTCCATCAGAATCATTAAGAAATGTAAAACTGTTGCTTCTAAGACACAACAGCCAAAATACAAACCTTTTTTAACTAATGCATACCACTGGGATGGAGGAGACTGATCGTGTTTATTGACATCTTCTGAACAAATGTGTAATACTTGATCTCGAGGGAAAGGCAACAGTGTCCTTATGAAGGATTTTCAAATATTCAAAGCAAATTATGATTTAGAATAATTAATCTATAATCCTAATTAGTGCAGTTTCATAAGTGTCCACTCCAGGTTTCTTTGCAATATGCGGTGCTTTGCTAACACAAAGGTATTAAGTGTGCAAAATCTGAAACATCTTTCAATAAAGAACTATTGGTATAATACACTCATTTTTGCCATGTAGGTTTTTCTGCCAGTTTGAGATACCATTATAACTATCAATTCAAAGCACCAGAGACCATAGCAAAAGATACCAAGCACATCAATTTTTTAAAGAAAGCATAAGTCAATAAATAATAGACCATTCTCTTTTAACAATGCACATACTTTAGAAACCAATGGTATATATCTGCCTGTGGTAAATCACACTCTTCCTTTTGATATCTCACATTTCGTCTTCATTTGTCTCTATATTGGCAAATTATATTGTTCCATCCTCCCAGAAGCAATCTACTTGTCTGACACCTAGAATAAAATGATGTCTTCTAATATCTTGATGTCCAGTCACAAGAAGTATGCAGTTCAGAAAAGTGTATATGTTTTTATTTTATTTATAGGTGTGTTAGATATTTGGTTCCCCTGCGTTCAGACAGTTTTTCAAGTTAAGGAAGACACTAATGTGTGTGTAAATGAAGAACAATGTAGCAAACTAAACACCATAAATAACAACAATATGTATTTCAACTTAGACCATGTCATCAATAAGTGCTCAGTTAAAACATTCTTAAAATATTGAGACTCTGTACATTGTTAGGCAAGCATCATCTTGTTCAAGCTTCACTTGCCTGGTGCCATCCAGATATTTTTGGCAGCCCCCTTTAGCAAAGCCCATCAGCCAAATCAACATAGCCAATGGTCAAATATGATGGGAGTCCAAAACATGTGGAGGCCACCAAGTTGGGCAAGAGTGGTTTCATTTGAGTAAGTGCAATTGGGTATAATGGGATAGGTAATCCCCTAAGTCTTAACTCCATTTTATGTGACTAGCTACCAGGTAAATGTGTTCTCAACAAGCAAGCTTCATCACACCAGATATTCTGCTGAGATGTACACAGGGAACAGCTGATGTTGGTGGCACTGGCAGCTGTCCAAAGCTTGTAAAATTACTTTTGCAAGCGGTGGCCAGTGGCTGTGCTGGCCCTGGAATTCTGGAAGCTGTAGCCCCAAATGCAATGGTCCCTGTGCTGGACTTGATTCTCAAGGAAATGGCTACTTCATCAAAGAGAGGTCTACTTCCCTGTAGGTCTCAACCTAATGAAGAAAAGGAACTGACATTGATAAGGAAAGGATGTTTCAGGGAAATTAGAAATTATGTCCTGTATAAAAGGCCACAATCCCATGGCAGATTTTTTTTTAAATGTAGAAAGTCGTTGTCATCTCCAGAAGGAGCCTAAAATCTCCAGATGTTTTGTAATATTCTCTGTGTGGTCATTAGCTAAGAATCATGGGAACTGTAGTGCAAAACATCTTTAATCTCTAGGAAGGCCTGGCAAGACTCCTGTCAGTCACTTTGGAGAGTTATGGCCACTCAGTGCAGGCAGTACTGAGCTAGATGGACCACCTGTCTGACTCTATATGCATTATATTGTGCATTATGCTGAAGAACTCTGTGTGCTGTGTTCAGAGCTGGTAGAAGTTACTTTTTGTTGTAACTTACCACAGAATCTCTCAGCCTTGCATCTGAAAGCTGGCATCCTCCAAAGTATCTTTTCCCAGGCTGTGGGTTTGCACTGCTTCTGAATATCTCATGGATTCTGCCTCCTTCTTTCTTTTTGCCACTTTATCTTGAGACAGATCTGATTTCATTATCTCCTGTCAGCTCTCCAAATTAAAGTGAAGAACTCTGCTTAGAAAGAGAGCTGTGAATCACCCCTTCTAGTCTATCTGACACATCTAATTGAACTCCTTATGGGGAGGATAATAGTGACAGATCTCATGGATACATGTGGGCTCCATCTTCTTTTTTAAAAACTTTATTCTTTCATAATCTCACTAATAAATAAACTGATGGTATAAGTAGACATGCTGTGGGAAATCCATAATAAGATGTTCCAACTTTAAGAAACCAGCAGACAAAACTAGGCACAGGGAGGTCTGGCTTTGGATTGGGGTAGCAGGGTAAAAGAAGATAGTATTTAACCCTTTCCCTCTTGCTATTTTCCATCCCACCTCCAGCCACTGATTGCACCCTACTGAATGGACCCCAGTACCACCTGGCTGCCATTGCACAGCCAGGAAGAAGTCATTGTGCAAAGTAGTACTTGATGTCTCTTGTTCAATACATTAATATATACTTAGACTGTAATGACCCCTCAGTTACACCAGCACATGCCACCAGGACAACACCAACCGAAGTCACTGAGGTCACTATAATTTCAGTTTTGATCCAGCATTTTTCCCTCCGTCTCTGAGCAGAACAAGAGTCAAGGGACTGCTTATGTTCTGTGTCACTTTCCCAGTTCGAGCCCATCCTTAAGCACTCCTGTTTTCACATAGGCATGATGTAGAATTGCACTGTACAATCTTTTTGCTAACCATTCATAATGTGAGACAGGGTGATGAAACATACAGTAGGATGATGTGATATATCTTTCAATGCATCTATTGTGCCAAATGAGATGGAAAATGGATGATGGACAGAGAATGGGGACAGCTCTGTCACTTGTAAAACCTAGTATCAGCTTGTCTCCCCTTTATAGTATTCTTTCAATTATTTGATTTATATCCCATCTTTCTTCCAAAACTGGGACTCAAGGAGGCATACAACAGGATTTTAAAAATTAGTAGAAATAAAAGGACTGTAAGTAATGACATTAAAATGAAGTTGAGTATATTTTGATAATAAAATGCAATCAGATTGGAAGCCAGTTTAAAAACACATAAGTAAAAAGGACAGCACCCCACCCCCATTAAAATTCTCTTCCTTATAAGCCATGCAATTGCCCAGTGCCCACCAGAATAAAAGATATTTTTCTGACAGTGGAGAAGGCTCCCAATGTGACTTCCCTGGAAAGGGAATTCTACAGTCTCAGAGCAGTCACTGAGAAGGCTCTCTTTCACATACCCATAAAGTGTACTTCTGATGGCAATGGAACTGAGACAAAGGTCTCCTTCAAAATCTCAGAGATCTGGCCATTTCCTCACTAGGCTGTTATAGCACTATGATTCCACTTTCAACATCCTATGGAATCCTGGGTTTTGCAGTTTCGGGAGGGGCCCCTCCCGAAACTGCAAACTCCAGGATTCCATAGGATGTTGAAAGTGGAATCATAGCGCTATAACAGCCTAGTGAGGAAACGGCTCAGGTAATAGAATTGTTCCAGATGGAGGGGTCCTAGAGTTACCAATGAAAAGGCATTGTACAGCTATCCCATATTCCCCTCCTTAACATGTTGTTTTCCCTCCTGGGAAAAAGTAGTGGTAAGAGGAAGGCCAGCATGATGTAGTTCTTTGAATGTTGGACTAGGACTCTGAGATCAGGGTCTGAATTCTTGCTTGGCCGTGGAGACCCAGTGGTTGACTTTCTGCTCTCTCAGCTTCAGAGGAAGGCAATAGCAAACACCCAGGAATAAATATTGCTTAGAAAATGCTGTAATAGGTTTGCCTCAGGACTGCTATAAGTTGGAAAGGACTTGAAGACATATAACAATAGTAGCAGCAGCAAGCATGGGAAGATTACAAATGGTAGACAAGTGTTATCTGAATCCATGTATAATTTTGTAAATAGGTCAATGTGATTGCCAATTAAAGCTTTGCTGAAAGCACCCTAAATTAGCATTGGATTATTTTTGTTTGTGCTTTCCCTTCAACCCTAAAGAGACTCCTGAAGCTAAACAATTTGTATGAGGAATCTCTTCCTCATAACTTTGCTGTGAGTTGCTTTTTAAGCTCTGCATTTATACCCTTTTACCCATTTACTCTTATCAGTCATCTTGACACAATCTTGTAAATTCCTTTTCTCATTCTTACTCCTAGTATTTTGGGCCATCTGTTGTGCTTCATTCTAGCAGGAGTCCTGCTCTTCCCCCATCACAGTCCATGGGTTTCTCTGTGAATTTCAAAAAACAGCTTTCATGGTTCCCTCTTATATTCTTCAAAAAGGCCCCAGGAAATACTGATGCCTTCCACTTGCTATTAACCTTACACATAGCATGAATGGAGCAGTCACAATCTTGTCAGTACAGTTTATTTCAGGCATACAACCGCACTTCCTGGGTGGCATCTCTCCTATGTGTTGTGAAATAAACATTTAATTCCCCAGGGCCTCTAATTATTTAATACTGATCTGGGAAATATGGGGTGTTCCCTGGCTTGCTAGAGCAAGCCATTTTCTCCAGAATCTCTTGTATAACCACAGATCATTCAATTTCTTTCATGCACATCAGACGTCTTTGATAAAGTAAGAGATCTGATAAAAGATTGTGACAAGCCTTTATTTATTGTTTCTACAGTTTTGGATCTGAATGCCTCCGGGTGATGAACAAGATATTTAAAGCTAAGATATGATGAAGTTCAAAGATCCGAATCGTTTCATTGTAATAGGACTAGCTGTAACTTAAGATGAGAGTGTGCGGTACTGTTTGCCTTTTGTACTGAAAATGAGAGCCTTAGGATTTTTAAAAGTAAGGAATGGCTTCAAATAATGAGAATGGCTGATATTTTAAAAGTTAGATTTGACAGACTTATTTTGCACTGTTCTGGTTTTGTTTGTTTGTTTTTTTAGTTTGAAAATCAATATGAACAGCCTTTGGATGCCTTGATTCAGAATATATACAATTCCCCTAATCCTGGAAGGAAGGGAGAGGCAAACAGGCCAGTCCCTGGAAGTTGCTGGTTCCAGTGCCAGAGATCTTGCTGTCTGCTGATTCTCCAGGCCAAGTAAACATACCAATGACAGTTGGTGGCTTCTGTGTCAGTGGACTGTGAATCTAGTTTGGATATTGAACCAGACTTCAAAGGTGTTCAACCCAAACCTCAACACATATTTGCCACCTTAGATAACTCCCTTAAAGTTCAATCTAAAATTGAATGTGGATTGCAGTACCCATTGACACTGAATCAACAGCAGTTACTGCACATGTTTTTTAAAGAACGATTGAAATTCCTTTTATTAAGATGGGTAAACCTAGGAAGAGAGACCATATTTTACTATGTAAGTAGGCTCTGTGTGTGAGAGAGAGAAAGAGAGAGAGGAGAGAATGTGAATCATATCACTGTGCTGTGTATGCATATTTACTAATATGAAGAAATTTAAATTCTGCTAATCAGGATTCAAAAAAGTACTCTTCAGGTAAGTTTCAAAGATCAAAAATAAGGCAGCCCCTGACTTCAGGGCTAAAATCTAGGGGTCAAAATTAAATGATACGTTTATTATATTTTTCAAGAGATTGTCTCCTAAGTGGTGAAATATGTTGATTTGTCATAGCTCATGATTTTCCTTGCCTGAGGCCCTTTCTGCACCAGGGTATTAAAACAGTGCAGAGCGACCTCCGATGGAGGTTGTCTGCACCATGGAGTGGATTGGGGCGGACTACTTTATCGTAGTTCCACACCTCAATCCGCTCCAAAGCGACCGGAACTGGTGGCGCAGCATGTTTTTTTAAAAACCTCTTTTCAGAGGTTTTTAAAAAGCACGGCGCGCGCAGCCCTGTGCAGCTCTGTCGCTGCGCTCCGGTCCAGATTTGCAGGAGCGCACTAGTGCGTGCCTGCAGATCTGCCAGGGGTGGGCTGTCGGCTGGTGAGCTTCTCCGCTTGGTGGAGAGCCTCCACCAGCCGGAAGCCACCGTTTTGGATGCCAAAGCCACCATTTTGGACGCTGGAGGAGCGCGGAGCAGCGAGCTCACCCTGCTCCGCATGGCAACGGACTTACCCGGCTTCCGGTAAGCTCCATTTTAGCGCGTTTTCCCCCATTTCCCCCTCCACATGCAGAAAGAGCCTGAGTATCTCACATTTGCTGTGTGTGTATAAACCTTCAAGTCACTGGTCATCCTATGAATTTCATAGAATTTTCTTAGACAAGGAATACTCAGAGGTGATTTTACCAGTTCATTCCTCTGAAATATAGCCTACAGCACCTTGTATTCATTGGCAGTCTTCCATCCAAGTACTGACTGGAATTACCCTGTTTAGTTTCCAAGATCAGATGGAATCTAGTGCCTTTAGGATTCCACATCAAATGTGGGGCTTTGAATCTAATAAGGATGAGCACAGATCATATTTTATTGGAAGTGGAAAATAAGCCTTTTATTGGTTAAAGATGAATAGGCTTGACTCACAGCATGGGTCCAGATCTAGGCACTGGTCAGGCCTCCTGCCAGGCAATGGCAAACCAATTGTTGGTTGACTTACCTTCAGGCTGATGGAAACCCATTCACCCTGCACACTTGCTGAGTAGCACAGGAATGATAGGTGAGAAGGAAAGAAGCTGCTAGTAATTTCTTCTGCCATTCTGAAGCGAACCAGAGCCAACTGCCCCTGAGCTGAATGTGACCTAGTTTACTCAAAGTCCTTTAAGGGGACTCCCAATACTAGATATGATGAGTGTTTGAGCCCTGCCTATCCCCAAACTGGATTCAATGCCCCAAGCCAAAGCCACTAAAAGTTTTGATAATCAATATTAGCAATATAATACTACTAACGATCATCTGTAGATTGTTGAGGGAAGATGGATAGGGACCATGAGTGAAGATGATTGATTGTTGGCATGGGAGGGGAAGCCACTTATAGGTGCCAGGAATGGACCTGAATGAAGCCTTGACTTGTTCCCAAGCCCTTCTATTTGCTTGCCTACCAGGCTTTCCCACTCCATACCAGAGCTTGAGAAAAACATGTGGGCTTCTGGGAAAGAGAAGCAGCCCTGGTCATGGTAACCTGGTGCCCATCCTCCCTGCATCTGTAACCACAATCTGAAAATTGGTGGTGTTGGTGAGCTTGGGAGTGCACATAGCATACTTTGTTTTGTGATTGGTGATTTGAAGATAAACAGGGGCTTCATTTACAAGTCTGCTTGTTAAGATACTTATCTATGAGAAAAATTCTGCTGTTGTAAGGCAAACAGGCTAATCATAGGGAATACATATCCCCTTTAACATATGATTTGAGCCTAAAAGACATGAGTTAAAAGCAAATAGGAAATGGAGGGGGGCAATCCACACAGCAAATGTATAAGGATCAGCTAGCATTGAAACCATTAAAAGAGGCATCAAAATTACCAGCACAGCCAAAGGAGTAGACCTTGTTTCTTCTCTTTCCTCTTTTGTCTCCTTTGCAGCATCTTTGTCCAGTGACATCTGATGGATGGAAGAAACTAATCAAGCTTCTTGGGATGACTGATGGAGTTGGTGACTGCTGATGGGAGGAGACGTCTGATGGAATTGGCTTTTTTTGCCAAGCTAATGGTGCCTGCCTTGTCTCCTTGCTCTCAAAAGCAGGGTGATGGTTTTCTTCAAGTCCAACACATTCTTTTTTGTTGCTGTGCTGAACAGCAGCAGTTTGTTTACATGGAAACCAAGAAAGGGCAGCTCAGCAATCCTGCTGCATATAAGCAGATCTTTCTTGCTCTTGATGCTCCCATTTCTCAGAAATGGACAAATTTTTGTTCTTGTGGGTGTTGCCATAGGGTTGTTCTACTTCTGTGTTGTTTTTTTATGATACTTTAATGCATGCTATCACCCTGCCTCATTTACAGGATTTTAGAAGAGGCCCAGATGTTTTCCACTTGTAATCCTCCTATGTTTTCTCACTTCTCATTTCCCTCTCATTTCCAGAGAGGATTTATTAAGGAAGAAAGGATAGAACTGCTGCATGAGTTCTTTTGACTGTTAGTACAAAAAACTAGGAGTATCCTTTGCCTTTGTGAGCTGTCTTGAGAGGTTTTTCAGTGCAGATATAGGATATGGATGTTCTAACAAATAAAATAAGAATCAGCAGCCCAAGTTGCTACTTCACTCATAGCAGGAAATATACAGATAATAAACAAGCTTTTTACTCAGATGGGAGTCTGCATGTTTTGTTATTGTTATGTGTCTTCAAATAATTTCCTACTTACAGGGATCCTGAGATGAACATATAATGGGTTTTTCTTGACAAGAGTTCTTCAGAGGGGATTTGCCTTTGCCTTCCTCTGAGGCTGAGGGAGTGTGACTTGGCCAAGGTCAATCAATAGGTTTCCATGGCTGAGTGGAGATTCAAACCCTGGTCTCCAGAGTCGTAGTCCAATGCTCAAACCACTACACTACACAGAGGATTTGTACTGAGGAGTAAGTAGCCGACGGAGCGGGATTTCAATTAGAGAAATGGCAGGTGGGGAAAGGGTTACCAATAGTCCTAACCCCAATCAGCCCACATACCCTGCTACCTTGAGTGGCTCTTTTCTTAAAAAAGAAAGCTGGGAAACCATATTCCCAAATCTCATCTGTCACATCTAATTCAGCCTGCATTAGGACATTGAAAACTCAGCCCACTTGGATCAACCTTGGTATGGTTCTGGTTTCTGCTTCTTATTTAGGATGACCTCTTGTGTACCACCAAAAAGAGGACAAAAGAGAATATAGATTTGTTCAGAATTTATCTGAGCTAAATTTTAAACAGAAATATGAACTAAGATATTATTACTCTTATTTACATAAAAATGCAATATATATCACCAAATTATGGAGAAGATTGCCACCAGGGGCCATTTCACACTACACAATTATAGTACTATATTTGATTTTAAATGCCATGGCAACATTCAATAGAATCCTAAGATCTGCCTTTGAGAGAGGGGTATTCAGAATCCTCAGTCAGAGAGCTCTATTGCACAAGCAAACTACAGATCCCAAGATGCCATAGGATGAAGCCATGGCAGTTAAACAGGAATCATAGTGCTGTAACTGGGGCTCAAGAAAATTAAGATTGCAAGTACAGCAAATGTGAAAAAGGCAACTCTCTGTGTGCATGCACACATGTGGGTACCATTGAGGATTGATTGATCTCTGCAAAAGAGCAACGCAAAGCATCTTCCCTTGTTATGCCTTCCTCCAAACTCAGACATGAAAAACTTAGTTTCTCTTTTTTTAATGCTTTTCTCACTCAGCTTCTCCAAATGTTTCATCATTGGTGCAGCAGGTAGATGGCCCTTAGTCACCACAAGGCAGTTTCTCAGTGGTTTTGGAGGGAAGTGAAGAGGTGGTAGAGAGCATGAGAACTCAGCATTAAGATGGAATTCTTTATGCCAAGGAATGGAAAAAAGAAAAGATTCCTAGTATAGACTCATGGCTTATGGACGTTTATGAGGTATTAGAAATGGACAAATTAACAATGCTAGTGAAAGACAAATGGTTAGACAACTTTAGAAAACAGCGGGAAGATTTAATTACATATTTTGGTGAGAAATGAGATTCCTTTGTTATAGCTTTCAGAGATTGATCTAGATAATATGATATGATACATTTATCTTGTTTTGACTTCTTTTATTTCCCTTTGTTTAATTCTTGTATTAAGTAGATTATCTAGCTTCTGTTTGTATCTTGTGTAGATGTTGTTTCTCTGTAATTAAGTAATTATTGTAAACCACTATAAGAACATAATAAACTCTTTATGAATGGGGGAAAAGATGGAGGGTGTGTGTGGCATGAAGAGAGAGAGGGAGAGGTGTAGGATAGTATACCAGAGGGCATGATGTAGATGTAAAGGGGGGTCACAGTGTAAAAAAATTGACAACCACTGAGGGGAAGAGTGCTTTCCAACAAAGGGTTCTCTACTTTAAAGGAGAGCATATAGTTCTCTGTGCTTGGCCATGGTGTGTGTGATACAGAGGCAGAAACCCCAAAACTGGACATTAAGGCATAGTCATATGCAGTGGTAACTGTTGACTTCTGCTTTGGGTTATAATCTAAGGCCATTTCCGCACAAGGTTGATGCATTGTAGTAGTGTCGAATCCTCACCCTCATGTCTGCACGTTGAACCATTTTAGTGTCATAGTTTTCCTCATGCTTCTTCACATTTTCAGCTCCTAGAACAGTTCACTGCAATGCGAAACCACTGTATGTGAAAACCAGAAAAACTCCAAAGTAAATCTCCCAAACTGGTTCTGCTTCGGTTTTCACTTACATGCAGAAGTGGTCAGCTATGGACATTCCCAGGCTGTCCCTTCCATCATTTCCGTTCCTATCTCTCTCCAGCCATCAAAGGACAGGCTGCCATCATTATTGTCTTCATGCATTAAACAGACAGTGGGAAGAGAGCAGATCTGGTAATGGACTGTTAAGACTCCCCCCCCACATATCAATGAACATACATACATATGCACAAATGTAGCAATGCAGAAATTTGTTTAAAATGTGTGTGTGTGTGTCTTTTAAAAAAACAGAACAATCAGCAATGGCAGGGCAGGATGAGGGAGGGGAATGGGAGTGGCCAGGGACTTGCTGTTGTGGATGCAACAACAACTGTTCTCCACAGTAGTATGATGTAAACGAGGGGGGGGCAGACAACACAGTTTCTGAATCAGAGTATAAAAACATCACTCTTGACATGTGGTGAACTGCTTCTCCTCTGTCTTGTGAAAATGGCCTAAGTTTTAAAGAAGTAATCCATGGTGCTAAGCATTAACCCTCTGAATAGGCTTGGATAACTCCTTTAAAGTGTGGACTAAAACCTAGGGTGGATTCACAAACCCATTGATTCAGGATCCACCAGCTGTCACTGGCTATGTATAACGTTCTCTGATTTACTAAATAGAAATAATGACTCTTGGTGGAAATGAGTTCCCATGATCCTTTCCAAGAAAGATTCCTTTTTTTTCTTGTTTTCTCTCTCACTTTCTTTGTTTTTTTTAGACATGTTTTTATTAAGTTTTAATTTTGAAAATAACCCCCCCACACACACACTTCCAAGCTTAGGTCTTCTAGTTGAATCTGCTTATTTCCATTATATGCAAACATAATTTCCATTTTACAGAGAAAAGAGTGATTGCACTATTTATTTATTTCATTTCTTATTACATTTATATCTTTACCCAATCCAATACTCCTTTTCATTCTCTTTCAAAGTTCTGGATAGGTTTATTCTTCAAGGAAGATGCTATTTTTTCCATCTCTACCCTATCCAGAACTTTTAGCTTCCACTCTTCTATAATAGTATATTTCTTTTCTTTCCAGTATTGCGCATATGTCAACCTTGCCGCAGTTATTAGATGTAATAGTATCTTCTGATGACTTCTTATCTTCCTTTGTTGCCCTATCATATTTAACAGATAAACCTCCGGTTTCATTTCAAAATTCAGCTTACAGTTTTTTTCAATTTCATCATGTACCCCCTTCCAAAAATTTTTTGCTATCTTACATGTCCACCACATATGAAAAAAAGACCCCGTCTTTTCATCACATTTCCAACACTTTGCATTCCCAGTTTTAGGCCCTTCTCGCAGCGCCGGCGCTTGCGCGACGGAGGAGGGTGGCTCATGCGAGAACCCTCTCCTGAAACGCCGCCGCTTCCCCCGCCTCCTTACCGCATGTGGAGTCTTCTTGCGTGACAGGTGCTCTTCAGCCACGCCCCCAGCTTCCGCAGCGCCCCCTGGGAGCTGTAGGCGCCGCGGGGGGCGGAAGTGGGGAGGAAGCTTGACAGGCCCACCTGCGATGGCACTATGCACTCCAGTAAGTGCGGGACGCCGCCAGGAGCCTTGCGCGAGCGCCGTTTATTTTCACTTCAAGCTGAAAATAAAAAAATCCGCGCTCGCACCGCTTCAGCCCCGTGAGCGCCGCGGAAGTGGGAGTGCGTCGTGCAGAGTGACGCTCCCACTCCCGCGAGGCTCACGGGGCTATTTCGTGAGAGAAAGCCCGTGCGAAAAGGGCCTTAGTTATTTTTCGTAATCTGGAGTCACATACCATCTATGAAGCATTTTTTCTCTCTTTTTATTGCCAGGTCAATATGTTTTTGTTTAAGAAGGCCTTGTAAAAGCTGTCAGCAACAATCTGTTCCTTTTTAAACAAGCTATCATTTCATCAATGTATATGAATCATGTGTATTAATTTTTTTTAAAAATAAGGAAGTGGCTCACAAATTGTATCAAATGAATAAATGACATTAATTAAGATCTGAAGGCAGGCAGGCCTTAGAGCAAAGAGAAATTGCATACTTCTGGAGAGTTGAGGGCATGGAGACACATGAAGGAAAGACCAGTTTGACAATGATGTGGTGAAACTGTTTTCAAGTGTTGGGCCTCATGGGAAGGGGTATCATTTAGGCACAGTGAAATATCTTAGGCAGGCATAGTTTGAAACCCTAATGCTGTGCCACAGGACTTTTCTTGTTCATAGACTGGACAGCACTTGGAAGAAAGATCTTGGGTATCTTTTTCTTGTTTTAAGCAGGGCTATGAATCAAAGTATAATGCATGAAGAGATGTAATTCTTACCCGTTTGCTCCAGTGCAACAACCGGGCCATTTCCGCACTAGCTTGTTATAGCGTGATGATTCCACTTGCAACATCCTCTGGAATCCTAGGGTTTGCAGTTTCGGGAGGGGCCAGCCTAGAATTCCAGAGGATGTTGAAAGTGGAATCATCGCACTATAACAGGCTAGTGCGGAAACGGTACCAGACATGGAAAAAGAAAACATCATGAGTGTCTGTACCATGCAAGACCTTCCAGGAGAGCTCACCAGAGCCCGTTTCATTCCATAACCTTCCTAGGCTTTAAATCAGCAGTGGCTAGCAACAGTGGAAGGGAGGGGGATGTCTTTGTACTCCTGAAGCAAGCACTTCCAAAAATGTCCAAAAATGTCCAAAAAATGAAAGGAAAGGAAAGGCCAAAGCCCCTTCTTTTTTAAAATTGTATTTTTTTAAAATGTTAAGCACTGGGAGGCAGGGCCTCCAGCCTATTTAAAAGATTAACTTTGCCATCTAGGGACTTTTCAGCAGCAGCTCCTGAAGTCTTCCAGAACTGGCAATTCACTCCTTTTTAGGGGGAGAGGAAGGGCAGTCTGGGAAGCTTGGTGGGGATCAAGCCTAGAAAAACCACCTTGAAAGCCACATGTGGCCCCAAAGACACATTTTCCACATATTAAATAGCTCTTCCCCCTTCCATCTCTAATTACTATAGGAGATAAAGGCAGAAGAAGTTCCAGCCTTTGAATGGAGAACTTTTGTGGAATGAAAGAGGACCCCCAAGTCAGAGGTCCCTGGCCCCAGGTCTTATCTATGCATATAGCACCCAAGAGAGAAAATATGACAATGAAAAGCTCCTTCTGGAGGATGCTAAGGTGGCCTCCTCTCTACTCTCCTTCCATTGGCAAGCAAAGACCTTTTCATTTAAATGGGCTTTTGAGCATTCACTGGTGACTGGGAAAATTATTTTAATGATGAGTAAGCACTCATTTCCTCTTACTCTTTCTTGTTACGTTTCAAACACTTTAAAATTGTTTTAATTTGGTGTTTGATTTTATATTATAATTCATTTGCTTTTAGTTTTTCTCCAGTGTTTAATTCATGTTGTATATCACTTTGAGCCACACACTGGGAGAAAGGAGATCTAAAATAATAAATAAATAGGGCCGGGCAGCTTCTGACTCATGGGTCAGATTCAAAGGTTCAGTGGGCATCTCTCAGGAGTGCTTTAGCTGTCTATTCCTGCCTGGCAGGAGTTTGGACTAGATTGCTCTTGGTATCTCTTCCAGCACTCTGATTCTATGCAGCCTGTGGAGTTCCTTATTCCTCATTCTGGCCACAAGCTTGTTTTACACTTATCTCCATTCAGTGATCGATCATGTCACTGAAGATAAGAAGCATCTCAGGCCCAGTGTATATCTCTTGGTTCTAGAATGTGTTTCTTGTCAACCTATACTCCTTTCCCTTCAGCTTCCCTTCAGAGCTGATTAGTTTTGTTCTTACCATCTGATCACTGCTGCTCCTATGGCTTATCTGTTTGTCAGCAATTACATTTTGCCTCTTTAGAGTATGCTACTTCTAATTTTTGTATATGGATGTAAGTCAAGGACAAAGTCTCCATTTTGAAAAAATTGTACGACCTTATTATATTGTTTATTGCTGTTTGCTTAGTTAATTTGCTGAATTGCTTAGTAAGTTATTAACACATAATATCTTGATATTTATGTATCATTGCCTTATGATAGATTGTGAATTGCATTTTGCATGCTCTTTTCTGATACTGTGAATTGATTTTGTATTATTGGCATATTTGATTTCAGCTTGATGTAAATAGCTGGAAGCATACTATATATGGAAAGGTCATAAATAAATAAATGCACCTTCATTTTGAAATCAAGAGAATGTTGCAATATCTGCAAATCAAGAGGTTGTTGCAACAGTCATTTATTTTATTTACACTAAATTTTCAACAGATAAACATTAATACTTATATTGCTGCTGTAAGAAACCAAGAAGGAAAATCCAAAAGATTTTTTTTCTGAGATCTTTAAAAAAGCATTTGATTGATCTTGTTCTTCCTTTGCTGACTTCCCTGCTACTTGGGTCCATAATTCCACAGAGGTACATTATTGTCAAAGCTAGCAGACTGAATGAGAGTCAGCAGTTTGGTCCCTAAAGCTATTACAACATGTCATAGAGCCTTCAGGAATACATCCAATCAGAGGACAGGTACAATATGTTCTGGATCCCCATCTTTCCTTTGGAATTTGCAGTGAGCAAAACAACAGTGAATATGTCAGGCTGAAAGCCCTGGGGATTGAATTCTTTAAGAGACCAGCAGAGCAGGAAGCTGAGGTAGCAGGTGTTGGCATCATAATTAGACCCGTCCAACTAATAGATGGAGGGAAAGATGAAAAGGGAGTGCCATCTAGTGTTTTGTGAAGGCAGAGCAAAATCATATTAATTATCTTAACTGCAGAAGTGCCAAGTCAATTGTTAAAAATGTGCTGAATCCAAAAATTGTTAAAAATACACATGAATCCAAAAAGCTAGGAATCGTAAGACAGAGAGGATGGAGTATACAGTCCAGAATCCTGTTGTTAAAATACACAGGTGTTGAGTTGTACTAAGTATGCAAAGTTACTTTTTTGGACAATGCAGAAGGGATGTATCCAGCTGATGGTGGTAGAAGTGAAGTTACACATGGGGAACTATTGCAGATATAAAAAAAAATGCACAAAGAATAGTGTATCATGCACAATGGGAATTGCATACTGTCTCTGCAAATGGAAGTACATTCACCATCTTTCCTACACTGTGCCACAGTAGTATTCAGCATTGTGATTCTGTAGTGCCAGCATAACATAACTCCACTGGCAAATATTTATGCTACACTGAGATGATGAAGTATCTCAGGCATAGATAAGTGCATGGAGAGCAACAGTGGTATAATGGAGTGTGAATGCCAGAAAGTGCACTTTGAACAGGAATAGTGATGTCATCGGCTGAAGACATGGCTTGGAAAATTCTTTTTCAGAAGAATGAATATGAAGATATGTTGGCTGAGCCATCCATAACTGAGCAGTGGCAGGCTGATGAAGGGGGAGCCAGAGCCATCTTAGTTATGGATGGCTTCAGAACACTGTTATATTTGTTCTTCTTAAAAAGAACTTTCCATGCTTTCCTGGAATACAGGGTAACTGAGAGGTCTTCCTTGGGAGCAGCTGGATAGCTCAAGTGAAACAGTCAGGGGACTACTCCTACCATCAGTTACTGGGTCACATTTTTGCCTCATTCTGGCTCCTGTCAGAGTTAGCTTCCATAGAAAGATAAAGAGCTGGGTGCTCCTGGGAAGACTAGTAGTAGAGAGCTGAGGAGGGTTGAAGTTCATATATTGATTAACAACAATCAAACAGAACATTGTCTATAGAATTTATTTTTTCTTTCTCTCCTCTGCCCCAGAATAGATAAATTGCGATGGCTAGGAAAAAGAAGATCTTCATATTTATAAATAGATCATAGCTATTAGATATGTAATATTACATAGCTTAGGTGCGTTAACAAATATTAACATGCTATATGACCATAAAGGCATCAGATCCTGTCTGATCTTTGAAACTAAACACGACCAGGGGGTGGGCTTGTTTTCCACTGCTCCAGAGACTAGGACAAGGAGCAATGGATTCAAGCTGCAGGAAAGGAGATTCCACCTGAACCTCAGGAAGAACTTCCTGACGGTCAGAGCTGTCCGACAGAGGAATATGCTGCCTCAGAGTGTGGTAGAGTCTCCTTCGTTGGAGGTTTTTAAGTAGAGGCTGGATGGCTATCTGTCAGGAATGCTTTGATCTGTGTTCCTGCATGGCAGGAGGTTAGACTGGATGGCCCCTGGGGTCTCTTCCAACTCTATGATTCTATGACCAGCCCCAATTAGTACTTGGATGGGAGACCTCCAACAAATACCAGGTGCTGTAAGGTATATTTTGGAGGAAGGAACTGGCAAAGCCACCTCTCAGTATTCTTTGCCTAAGAAAACCCTATGAAATCCTTGGGCTTGCCATAACTTGACAAGTGATTTGAAGGCACATACCCATATATATGACATTATGTTACTTCAGTGAAATATACAGTATACTACATATATATATCTCCTCTACTGCTTGTGTCATCCTCTAATTGGTGACATGTACATTAACAGCTCTTGTTACAGTGCTTAGTTACAAACAGCTGCAGTTAGTGGCAGTTCCATATTCCCCAGATAGGTTTGTCACCTTGGATAGTGCCTTTATAACTCATACTACAATCCAGAGTAGATTCAGAGTTCCCTGACATGGAACCTCTCAGCCGCTGCTGATTACAGTATAATCATTTGTGTTTGTATTTTCCCATTTGTATTCCCTTTAACTGCAAGCACTCAGTGCTGGAACATGAATTCCTTTAGGAACCTTTCAGATACAGCATATTAACAGTTTCCAATCAGAGGTGTGATTTCTTTCCTCTAGCAGTTTCCTGGTAACAAGGACATCATGTGCTTTTCACCTGCATGTAATATCAAGAGGGTTGAATTGCTGTTCTCAGATCTTCACCGTGGAGGTTTGGCTGGGCAATTTCTACTGGCGTTCAGCAAGAATCAGCAGCTACATAATCATTGTACAAATGAAGGCATAGCTATCGGATGATTAAAGAAGCATGTAGGTGGTTACAGAAGCATTGTGCCTACATGTGAGGTTGGTTTTCTCATAAGGTCAATGAGATATGAGCCAAGAAGATTTCTCATAGCAGAAATGCCTGAGCAAAGATAAGACTGCAGTGTCCATGCAGGATTTCTTGGCAACCACCTCCAAGGAGAACTACTTGTCTTGTGGGAGGAACTCTATGCTACATGAACTGTATCTAATTGGGAGGGAACCTTCTGGGGGCATTTGCCTAGGAAGAGATAAGAAGACAAAAAGATTCTTGTGCTCCTGAGAAAACACTGATCTTTGGCATCTTGGCATCATGAATTGCTTCAGAATAAAAAAAACAAAAAACAAAACAAAGTTACCCTCCCCCCCACAACAAATCCTGCTCAGTTTTAACAAGCAAGATGTGTAGTTTGTATGCTTGTAGCAAGATTTTTCTAGACCAGAATTAAATTTGGGTGCAGGCTATAACTTTACAGACTGCCAATTATTTAGCCTTAAAAAAAAAATCCTGCACTATCATATTTTAAGGCACTCAACACAGTTCTTTTTTTAGGAAGCAGGATTCTCTTTCTTTTCTAGGGTTTGTAAACAGAAAGCAAACAGGCTTGACAGTTCTTTAGAGATGAAATTTATAAAGTAGATCAAAAGAGCATTTTCCTTTACAGCTGCCTCCTGTTTGAATACGTAAACACAGACTTTGCATCAAAGCAGCTCAGGGTTTGTGGTTGTGGAGGGAAAGTGGCTAGGGGTGGGGCTGGGGCCTTAAGTACTTCTTGCCTGCCACTACTTCCCTACAACGTCCTTCCACCAGACCTCATCTTTCCACAAAATGTTTAGTTTTCATCTTCTCCCCAAGACAGATAAATATGTGGCCACTCAAAATAGATTTAGAAACATGTTCATTATTTCATCTGCGTCATGAGTGAATAATCTATAGTGACTTTTTAAAGACAGTGTAGTAGTTAGAAATCCCTGATTCAAATCTCAACTGAACTATAAAGCTCACTGGAGATCTTCCCGATGGCATCTATAGGGCATTGCAGGAAATAAGAGGCTGCTTCAAATCCAGGGAAGCCTTTCCTATATGCTCATATGGTGAATTTGGGCTAGTCCCTATCTCTCAGCCTAATTTCCCTTCCAGGGTTGTTGTGAGGATAAAGTCTGGATAGGATGAAGAAAACTACATGCACCATTTTACATCTTTTTAGAGGAAAGATGGTTTATTAGTGCAATAAGTATCATCTGTGTATTGTCTGTTCTGCTGATTTTCCAACATGTAGAAGCTCTACTCATCAGTAAGTATCTTTCTTGGGAAGAATAATGAACAGAGTAGCCTTAGGAAGACTTTCTGTCTTTGGGTTGTTGTGGGTTTTTGGGATATGAAGCCGTATTCTAGTAATATTTGCTCCTGACTTTTCACCTGCATCTGTGGCTGGCATCTTCAGAGGATCTTCTGAAGATGCCAGCCACAGATGCAGACAAAACGTCAGGAGCAAATACTACTAGAACACGGCCTCATAGCCTGAAAATCCACAACAACCCATGGATTCCAGCCATGAAAGCCTTCGACTGTACATCTTTTTCTTTCTTCTCATCAGGGGTTTTTGCAGTAGAACATGGGTTTAGACCATGGTGGGAGATCACACAGCTTGTAGGCCTCATGTGGTTCACAGCCATTTTTGTAGCCCTAGAGACCCTCTATTATCCTAAAAAATATTTTTACAAGGAGATCTGTGCCTCCAGAAGCTTTTGGTGGATGCTGCAGCAAAGAAGGCAAATGTTATTTTAGCCTGCCTTAATAGAAGCACAACTTGCAAGCTGAGGGAAGTAATAGTCACACTATATTCTCTTCTGGTCAGTCCTTATCTATAGTAGTGCATCCAGTTCTGAGTACCTCATTTTAAGAAGCATAGAGATGAGTTGAAGCAAGTTCAGAGAAGGGCAATGAAGATGATAAAAGATATGGAGAACAAAACATATGAAGAAAGGTGAAAAGAGCTGCGCTTCTTCAGCTTGATATAGAGAAGACTGAAGGGTGACATGGCTGCACTCTTTAAATTCCTCAAGGGCTGTCACAAAGAGGAGTGGGCAGGGTGGACCAAGTCTAAGGGCTTGAATTTACAGAAGAGGAGATTACGATTTAACATTAGAAGGAACTTCTTGACAGTAAGAACAGTTTGGCAATGAAACCAATTGCCTAGAGAGATGGTAGGATCTCACTCTCTGAACATCTTCTAGAAGAGGTTGAAGAGTTACCTGCTGGGAATGCTTTAGATCAGTGGTTCTCAACCTTCCTAATTTAATTTAACCCTTTAATACAGTTCCTCATGTTGTGGTGACCTCCAACCATAAAATTATTTATTATTTACAATGCCTCCCCCCAGGCAAAGACCGCCTCACCAGCCAGGAACGGGGGGGCGGGCAGGGAGGGGAAGAGGAGCCGCACATCTCCCCTGGGGAAAAACTCCAAGAACCCCCCGCCGGGCTCTGCTTCTGCTTCGCTCTCATTTCTGCTGGGGGGGCAGTGTGGGAAAAGTTTCCAGAGTGTCAACCCTGGCCAGGGGGGAGGAATCCCAATGCCTTTGTCTTTTGCACCAGGCACAGCTCGCTCCCAGAAAAGCACCGCCTTGCAGCCCCCTGACCCTTTCACAACATCCCCCTCCATGGCAAGTGGGGCAGTGTCAGCACCAAGGCATGGCAGGCAGCCAAGAGCCAGCTAATAGATCTTTTCACAGATAAGGCAGACAGACAATAAATCAAAGGGCTTTACTTCAGCAGTAAGTAGGTAAGGCAGCAGTAAATTAAAGAGACTTTTGCAGCAAAGATATGCCTGGCTGTTACTGCACAGCCAGGCAAAACAGCAAACAGAGTCCACATACCACGGAGCTTGTTCCTCAGCCAGTCGGGCAGCGTTCCAGGAAGCAAGGCAAGGGCCCCAGAAGCCCAGCAGGCACACCCAAAATGGACAGTTGTGAGCCAACAAAGACCCAAGGCTGAGTGAGTGCTTTTATTAAGCAGGTCCTCACCCAGGTGCTACCTCAGCTGGAGCTTGATTGCCTGGTGTTTCCTATTTAAATGCTCTGACCTTCTGAGAGCACTCTTTTGCTCCCGATGCTGCTGGTAAGTAGGTACCTGCTCTTGAATCTCTGGGTCTAAGGCAGCCCCTGGCTCCATTGCTGGGGCTACTGGGGCCAAGGGCTCTGCGTCCAGGGCAGCCTCTGGGGTGGGCTGTGCAGCAGGCTCCATGGCAGACTCTGGGGTGGGCTCTGCTGGTGCAGCAGGCTCCATGGCTTTGAAGTCTTCTGGTTCAGACTCAGAGCTTGAGTCCTGGAGTGCCAGGGTCCTGACAGGCAGGGGCCGTGGCGAGGAGGGGGCCTGCCCCCCGTGCTGCTGCCGCCGCCCCAAGCTGGCCCGTCAGATGGGAGGTTCTCCCGGTAGCGGAGAAGGGGAGCGATTTCAGTCCCTTCTGAACAGGGGGCAGGAGGACGTGAGTGTGTGGCTTGCGCACCACCACCAAGGAGGGAATGGAGCCTAAGACCATCAGAAATACGTATTTTCCAATGGTCTTAGGCGACCCCTGTAAAGGGTCTTTCGACCCCCAAAGGGGTCGCGACCCACAGGTTGAGAACCGCTGCTTTAGATGGAGATCCTGCACTGAACACTGGGTTGGACTCAATGGCCCATGAGACCCCTTCCAACTATATGATTCAATGACTCTTTGACAGATAGATTACGGACAGAAATGTTTACATGTATTGGGGTGAATGCATTTAACCATTGCATAAGTAGTTGCTAGGTATTGTTACTCCAAAATGCAGGTGCCACAAGGGCCACCCTGCAATGCCAAATACCTCCTTGAAGAAGTGGGGAATTAATTAGCTCAAAATCAGGAGGCTGCGAGATGGGGGCAACTTAGCAACGTCTTTCCTACCAGTGTTTATGGGCACACGCAGGAAAGGAAACAGCCAAAGATTCAAAAGTAAGCAAAAAATGTGTTTTATTGAGGGGAATTCACTCATATATGCACACAAGATACACACAATCACACATTTACACAAGAGCTAACTGAAAGAGAAAGGGAGGAAAAAATTACAAAGAGGCTGAGGGGCTTGGGGGGACTTATAATTACCAGTCGAGAAGAGTAGTGAAGAGCAGAAATGTATTTTGGCTTAGGTAGGACCTAAAGACAATTCTCATTCAGGAGCCAGATGGACAGAGTGATGGGTAGACTTTGGAGAGACTGCACTGCGGATCCTGAAATCGGGGGTATTTGTACCCTGAAAATAGCCTGCAGCAGTGAAATTTCCAGATGCAAGACAAAGGGAACCTGTTGTGGACATGGCTCTTTCACCTGTTGATGGGCTCAGTGCTTTGATTGACAAAAACATGATAGATGTTGTAATTGTTGTCTATTGTGGGTGCTGTGAGGACAGATGAAAGAATCCAGGTGTACAAGGGACAGATATCTGTCAATCAGTGTCCTGGTGGGCTCCTCACAGTTGAATTCCCTGAAAAGTTCCAGCTTCTATTTAAGCCTATTATCCACAGGAATGGTGTGTATTTGCCTGACAAATGACTCAGTCTTACCTGGAGGAAGTTTTGAGTTGACCTATCCTTCTCACATTTACAACCAAATTCTTTCCCTCACTCAGTTTGACCTCTCCATCACCTCTCAGGCTTGAATTTGATAGCAGAGCCAATAAAACGTGTTGCCAATTACATATGATGCCAATTTGGTCTGGTGCCCATCCAAACCATACTAATATCAGGGACCCCCAAATTGGGGCCTTACAATATCATTGCTAGGCTGTGCTTTAATTGTTACAAAGTATCTATTGCTAATTGCTTATTGCGACAGTGTATCAGGTGAGGGGGAAGAACAGATGGGGTGAAAATGAAAGAATAACCTGGAGAGGTTCGTTGTTTTGATAATATGATGTCTATGAGATAAGGGATAGGAAATATGTGATCAGGCCAAACTGGTTAAGGACTGGGGAACTGTGTAGCAGGCACAAATCTGGGAACTGTTGGGGAGGTGGTGCGATGCATGGATTTATGGCCCTCACCAATCACTGCTTTGCGCACTTTAATTTGGAATGTTAGCTTGTAAAAATTACAAGCTGCATAGATATTTTAGTCTCAGCAACTTCTGTGGAAATGTGCTGTATTGCTCATATTCATCTCATACAGATAGACTACTGCTTACCTCAGAGTGGATTTCTGGAATGTGGGTTGTCCAGTACATGGCATTCAAGCCTCTCTCAAAAAAATAAAATAAAATAAAAATCCAACCTTCTCTTCTTCTCACTCCCTCAATTCACACTTTCAAATAGGAAAAAATAACCTTTCTCTCTATATTAAAATGTTAGGAACTCAACAATATCTGGAAGTATGCATGACTCTCATCCTTTATCTAATAGGTCTTAACTGCCTATTCAAGATCAAGTCACCCCAAAATATTTTGCATTACAACGGGGGAACTCCCAGCAGTATATGACTGCTGGAAAAAAAATGGTCTCCCTCTTGCTTCTCTGAGTATTGAAACTAAGCTCAGAGGAAACATAGAAGGCTGGGAGGTGGCAGATGATCCCATCATTCTTGCTACTAAAAAAAAGTTCTCACACTCTGATGCTGTGAGTCCTGACTCCATTACAACACTGATTACAGTTGATCCAGCAAATATCCAGTGGAAGGTGAACTACCATCTGTCTCCCTTTGGCTTACAGGGCCCCAGAGCTTTATGCTTCACCTCTTCTCCATTATTTTCCTCCCTGTACTTTAACTATGCTACCAATATTTAAATGGAGAACATGGGGTCCCAGGTGGAGATCTTGCTTGCAGTTTCTGGAAATCACTGTTGGTGGGTTTCTTGGCCAGTGGAGTATGTAGCTTCAACAGCGCCTAGAGCAAGCATGGAAGTTACACCCCTAGGTGCGGCTTCTCCTGCCAAGGGAGGCAGCCCTAGTGGGCCAGGCTGGATGGAGGGGCTGCCTCTCCTGCCATCCGAAGCCAAGAACAACCCCAGTGAAGGTGGCAGTGACAATGGCGGGGAACACTGCTGCTTTCAAGGTGCGTTGCTGGCTGGCTGTCCTGAGCAACGGGGTTGGGGGCATAGCTTTTTTATGCCCCCTAGCATGGGTGCCCAGGGCACATGTCCCACTTTCACCACCCTAGATACATCTCTGTTCTTGACAGATGTGCCCCAACATGGATTCTGTTTCAGAGCCTTTCTATGGATCTTGCTCTTCCTTGGCCTTTGCTCTTGGTCCCTCTGCCTTGACTGGCCCAGAGTAAGAAACTAATAACAAAAAGTTGTGGCTTCTGGCTTCCATTTCAGTGAATCCACTCCAGGATCTAGTTCAAGTTTCGACTGAGTTAGTCAAGGTGCTGAAGCCTGTCCCCAAACTAGATTCATCAGCTTGGATAGCTCCTTTCTAGTTCAGACTACTACACATCATAGATTCAGCATGCTTACAGAGTCCCAGTGTTTACAAGTAATGTAGCTACCTGTAACAAGTTACGCTCTCCCTGTCTTTTTTTACAATAAGGGCAGAATGAAGTTAGATTCTGAAAAGAGTGTAACAAATAGGAACAAAATTATTTTACAGGAAGCCTCCACTTTTCAACATGCTGTTATCTGATGACTTGCCCTTTCAAAGGGCAAGTTCCATTCAGTGGGGGTTCTGCTCTTTCATCAGTTCTTCTTGCCTACGGAGAAACTGCTTGCATGCAAGCTGAGTGGGGAGAAACAGACACCAAGTCAGTGGAGAGATTTTGCAAACAGTGTGCACGCAGATTGTCCCAAGTGATCCTCCATAAGTCTTTCATGTTCCCTACAGTAGAGGGGTTCTGCTTTTCAACCAATTCTGTTTTTCTGACAGTGCTCCAGTCCCTAACCTGTCAGATAAGTGGGGGAGCTTGTACTGCCATAATGAATAATACCCTCTTATTAGGTTTTGAAACTACTTTTAAAAAGCATTTAAAAGGCATTTTGACAGGATTATGCCATTCTCTTGTCAGTCCTAAGGTTTTCTCCCCAACAAAGAAATAGAAAAGTAATGAAAAAGTAACAAGCAATGCAATGAAGAATGCAATGAGTTGCTTTTCAATAGTGCAGTATGTAACAGTAACAAATTGTTTTTAAAACACTATAATGAGTAACAGTAACAAATTACATTTAAAAATAACTTTCCGTTTCTGGCCTAGACCTTCCTCACTTAGGTTCGAGTCCAAGTTGGAGCCAAGGGTGAGCAGGGGTCATGACAGTGGAAATGGTAGAGTGGTATGGTTAAAGTTAGAGGGTGTAGTGCTTCATGGATTGGGAGTGAACTCAGCCTAAGATAAAAGAGTTGCTTTTTTAAATGGCACATTCTTGTACAATATCTGGCATTTCCTCCCTGACATATGCTAGATGTCACTAGGCACATAAATCTCAAATTGTTTGGTGGGATTCTGCAGACCGAAAAAGGAAAGGGAGGGAGGTTGCTATGCAAACTGGACAGGCTGAAGCTGTTCTGTCTTGTCAGTTACAGCAGCAAAATGTCACCTCCACTCAGCTATCTCAACAAAGAACAGATACGGTTGACTTACAGTTCTCCAGCTGACATGACAAGCTTACCATGAGAGATTTCAAAAGGTTTAACTCTGAACTTGAACCAACTGGTAAGCATAATCATTGTGTACAAAATCTGCACTGTTGCCAGGGCCGGCTCCAGGTTTGAGGCAACTTTTGACAAAATACCTTATGGTGAATCCTCCAAAACATGGTTGGGCTGTTAGGACCCACGTCCGGCTACCAGTAATGGTATGGTTTGGATGGGCACCATATCTGATTGGCATCATATTTAATTAGCAACACACTTTATTTGGCACTGATATCAAAATCAAACCTGAAGGTGACCAGGAGGTCAAGCCAGAAAAAGGAAGGACTCTGACTGTAAGAGTGAGGTCGCAGGCAGGTCAGCCTAAAACACCTTCTAGGTATAACTTAGGTCATTTATCAGGTAAATCAGCACTGTTCCAGAGAATAATAATCTTAAGCAGAAGTTAGAATCTCTTCTGTGAATACAATGGTCAGAAGGGAGATGTTTCCACCAGAGCACTGATTGCTTCAATCCTGTTCCCATATACCTGAATGTTTTCCCTATTGCCCTGTCCTACCCACAATACAGAGCTAGTACAACAGTCATTATCTCTTTGTCATCCAAGCACTGAAACCATTAGCACCATCTGGACTTCATTATCTGTGTTGCAACTCCCATGGTCCACTAGGCTGGGAGACCAATTAACACACTCCTTCAGGGAAGGAAATAGAGTATATAAACCCTTGGTTTTGAGAAGTCGGATGCAGTCAGATGAAATGCTGGACCCCAGTATGTCGTCCTGAATCCTGATCTGGTCTGCCCTTAGACACAGGTCTAAGCCACATTTCAACTTCTTTACTAATCTTCTGGACTGGTAATTATAACCCCAAACCCTCAGCCTCTCTATCCATAATTTTTCCTCCCTTTATCCTTCAGCCAGCTCTTGTGTGAATGTTTGACTGTGTTTATCTTGTGTGCATACATGAGTGAATTCCCCTCAATAAAACACATTTTCAGTTCATTTTGAATCTCTGACTGGTTCTTTTCCTGAGTGGGCCCCTAAACATTGGTAGAAAGGTCTCGCTAAGTTGCCCCCCTCTTGTTAGCCTCCTGATTTTGAGCTAGTTAATTCCCCACTTTTGCAAGGAGGTACTGGCATTGCAGGGTGACCCTTGTGGCACCTAAGTTTTGGGGTAACAGGGCCCAGGTGAAGGCAGAAGCAACCAGGAACAACAGAATGTTGAGCAGCTTGGAGCAGTCATTTAAACTTCCCACAATGCTCCACATGTAACACTGTTCTTCACCAATCTGCCACAGGAGGGGAAAGCTTTGAGAACCAGGGCCATTTTTTCCAGCCACAAGACTCTTCAGGGAATTGCACTAGCTCCTCAACTGAAAGGAGAAATTATTGAAATGATTAGGACTTTTTTTAAACTTCCAGGATTTTTTTTGAAGCAAGTTGGCATCCTGTTCAGTTGTTCAGAGCTAGTGTGGTCCAGTGGTTTGAGCACTAGACTACAATTCTGGAGACCAGGGTTCAAATCCCTGTTTGGCCAGAGAGACCCAATGGGTGACCTTGGGATAGCCATGTTCTTTCAGCTTTAGAGGAAGGCAAACCTCCTCTGAATAAATCTTGGCAAGTCATACTCTCTCATCCTCAGAGGGAGGCAAAGGCACCACCACTGTTTCAACAAACCTTGCCAAGAAAACCCTGTGATAGGGTTGTCTTAGGGTCACCATGCTGAGGATAATGTTTATCATTGTTAATCACTGGATGTGATTCCAAAAACCTATGTTTTCAGCCTGGCAGCAGCTCAAACAAAGGAATTTCTGAGCTGCTGCTGGTCAGGGCACTGGGAAATAACAGTTGTAGCACTCTCCCCATTGTGCAGTGCATTGAGAGCAGCAGCTGAACCAGCACCCTGAAGTGTCTCTCCAGATGCCTGTTCTTGACATATCTCGTGACTACAAGAGTGCAGCAGTCATTATGTCCCAGTGTTTCAGTCTGCAGTGACTTGGGAATCATTTGGCTGAGGATGGAAAGGGAGGCCTTATGGGGTTGGCATTGTCAGATGTAACTACAGTCGCAGAGCTCTGACATCACAGATACATATAACAGTGCAGGACCTAAGCCACAGATTTTGGGTAAAACAATGCTTGAGGGCAACTCTCCTGTTTTAGATGAAAATTGCACCCCAGAAGTATAATTTGTGTTGGTGGAATTCTTCTTTTCATGGGCTTTCCTTCTGGATGATGATGATGATGATGATGATGATGATGATGATGATGATGGTGACAATGATGGTGACAATGATGACAATGATGATACGTGGAATATTTTTCTCTTGGGAGAGACCAAAAAAAGATGGACTTTGGGTCTGCAATGTGGCCTATGGTTGCATGATTTTCACTTCTGCTTTGCAGCATGGTGGGAAACTTACTGCCAAACACACTGCCTTAGGGCTCCTGCTGCTGTCCACGGGTGCTGTATCCCAACATTGGGTCAGGCAGTTGTAGCAGATGTGCCACTGCAATGGAAGTGGCAATTCCTCTGCCAACCAATCCCCCTTTGCCTGATGTAAATGTAAATAGAATCAGTCTCTAAATGTGTCCAGGAGAAAGACTGATATAATAGAAGTGCTGAGCATCACCTTCAAGGCCTTACATGGATTAAGACCAGGATACTTTAAATATTTCCTCCTCCTGTACAGTCTTGTCTGCCAGATGCAGTCATCAAGACCAGAGCTTGGAAGAGGCATGCTGGGGAATTCTGGTAGTTATAGTCCAAAAAAGTAACTTTTTTGCAAGCTATATTGTAGAGAGGCTCTCCTGTATATTGTGCCGTTAGTTGAAGCATATTTGGTGGTGATGATGAAAAGAGTTCACAATAGCAAGACCCATGGGCCTTTTCACACTACACAATTATGACAGTATGCTTCCACATTAACCCCCATAGCTACATCCCATGGAATCCTGGGATATGCAGTATGGTGAGGCACTAGAGCTCTCTGCATGAGAATTCTAAGTACTCCTCCCTAAACTGCAAATTCCAAAATTCCATAGGAGTGAACCATTGCCATTAGTGCGATCGTAGTGCTATAACTGTGTAGTGTGAAAGGCTTCCCGCTATCTTCCCTGAGAGACCTGTCTTGACTCTCATGTCCCACTACCAGTTAAAGAGCCTTTTTTGATTAGGCCAGCATCTGATGTACCCAATTATATATGTATATACATAGAGAGAAAGCACACATGTACAACTTTGTGCTATTTTTTACGCAGCTCTGTGGTTGTTAAAACCACATAATTATGATTTTGATGCCCTTATTCGAACTAAATTTAAATATTGTCATGTGCTTTATGCTTCCTGGTTTGGAAAGACATGAAAAAAGTCCTGTAGTAAGTTAGCAAGCAAGGAAGTAAATAAATAAAGGCAAATACTCCTTTGCTTAAAAGCAGACTCTTAATAATATTTCTATTCTCGTTAAAAGTTATTTAAAATGCCCAGTACATGTTGTTAATAAATTCTGTGGGGTTTCTTTTTGTTTAGTTGTTTGCAATTGAATCCTGAATACACCCAAGAGGGAGCCTTTAGAGCATGCTTTTAAAAAAATCTTTCCATACCAACCCCAGGGAAATCTGAAATGGGATCACATCTGACTGCAGATGTGGGTTATAACACTCCAGTGCCTCCATTTCACACAGTAGGGTGCTTCAGCTCACAGCTCACATTGATCCGTGCTGGGTCCACTTCACCGACAAGCACAAAATCAGCCTCTGTAATGTATATAGGTGGCTCCTGTAAAGGAATATAATGCTTGGAATCTTGTTAATGGCTTGCATAGTGTGAAGTTATGTTTTGCTCCACTGTTATACTGGATCATGTCATTGTGCAGTCAATTGCAAATTGCTATCAGAGCCATGCACTCTTCAGTTACACAGTGGTCCATCCAACTCACCAGCCACTTCTAAGGACTACACTTACAGAACCCCCTAGGCCAGTGATTCCCAACCTGGGATATGTATACCCCCAGGAGTACAAACCAGGACATTTAGGGGTATGCAAAAAAGCTCAAGTAATGGTGGAAGAAGGCACATATGTCTGCAGGCACATATGTCAGTAAGCTAAGATACAAGTCAAAAGTTGAGAAATTAATTGAACCTTATGATGTGTTTCTTTTGTTATTTAACCTCCAGAAAAGCCCCGTTCCCTCACTTTGTTATTTTGGCAAATGATGGGGAGTCTCTTCCTAAATGATGTGTTTCAAACATGCCACTACAGTGCAAATGCTCAGCAGTGAGCCCCTCATAGGTTCATCTTTCATTCTTCTCCACTTCATGAACAGTCAAGTGCAGTTGCATTGGTACCAATGTAAATTTAAGTGGGCACCTCAGTCAGTCCTGTAAGCAGTATTCAAGGTGTGAGTTCTTCTGGGTCTTCTCTACGTTTCTTCTCTTTTTCATCATTTTAAGTTTTAAATTAATTTTTCAATTTGCATTGTGAATTTTTCAATTTTAGTTTTGATTGTAAATACATATACAATCTCTGTTCACCCTATTATTTCATTGCTCTTTAATCCCATTATTGAACTATTTATTTCCAGTTACAAGATACTAATTTGAAATAACAGCAACTATATTAATTACAACCATTTTGCTAATATGAAGAGTACAGTTTATGGAGCTTGCAAGTGAAAAAAAAGTTGGGAACCACTGCCCTTGGCAGTACTCCTGGGCTTATACAGTGGTTTCTATTGCATCACAAGGCTTGCACAACCCTGAATGGGATACTACCCTTGCACAGCTTCTCAGAAAGTGCAGCCACATGTGTAATGGCCTTCATATCAGAACAGATTCAGAACAGAATTCTGGCTAAAGGCTCATTAGACAATATTGCATATAACAGACATGACCAGCCCTACTATTAAGGAGACCCCAGCAAATGATTATAGATAACACTGGACAAATTATTAATTATTCAGTTTGTTGTTATTGTATCTATATACCTAGAAAAAGATGCCTGTAGGATTGTTATAGATGCTAAAAACCCCTACATACCATCTTTTTTCAACTGTAGTTTCCACATCTGGTTATTACCTGGTTGATGGAGACTGAGGAAGCAGCAAGCAAGTACCCAGCTATTTTTCTATATCTGGACAGCTGTAAGCATCCAAAGGGACCTCCAGGAGACTTTTCGAAATCCCTGCTGCTGATCTCATTGTTCTGTGTCCAGCTGTGGGAAAACAGCTGGGCATTTGTTTCCTACTCCCCCTCCCCACTCTTCATCAATCAGGAAATGGCCAGATTCAGGGAGTTGCAGCTAAGAAAAAGTGGGTTGAGAGGAATGTTGGTCATTGTGTGGTTGGTAGTGAATTCCAACTTCCACAAAAACCAAAAAAGTGAGTTACACTGCTTCAAGTCTGATTTATACCATCATAATTCACCGAAAGGATATAATTCACCAAAAGGACATCAGCCTAGGTTATAGGAAAGTGGAACATACACCAATGGTTCTCCTCCTTTGCTTCTCCAGAGTTTTTGTGAAATTGCAGAAAGTTACTATTTTTTTACTATAACACTCAGAATCTCCTAGCCAACACTGGCTAGGGACTTCTGGGAGCTCTGATTCAAAAAATAACTTTTCCAGCTCAGGTCAGTGGGAATCATCGACATTATCTTTAGTTCACAATACTATAAAAGCAGAAATAGCAGAGAAGATAAGAAAATCCCTGCTAAATCAAGGATCACTATATAGTCCATCATCTAGATTCATGTAGTCCATCATCAAGTTTCTCACAATAGTCTGACAAATGTTTAAGTAAAGGCTGCAAGCAGGAGAGCCCTCTCTTGTTTTCCTTCCAGTAGCTGGTAGTCAGTGGTATATTGCTTCTATGCATAAAAGCCACTGGTATAGCTTTTATGAATTTGTTTAAATCAGAGTTGTGATACCTATTTCAGACTGAATGTTAATGTTGGAAGGGTCTTAGGGATCACATTCTACTAGTGTTTGGTTTGGTGATGTCAGACCAAAGGTAGGTGGGGACAGATGTCATTCATACCAATTTTCCCTCCTTACCAAGTATACAAACCACCATTCCATTCTGTGCATAACGACTTTGCAGTAAGCCACAGTGGAACAAGGTTTCAGGAATGCAAAGCATAGTTCAATTTTATGCATGTTTTATACTCAGGAAAAAGTCACATGCAACAGCTTCCTGATCTGGAAAGCTCAGCTCAGTTTCCCAAATTTCAAAGCACAGATCAATTTCATGCTCTAAAATCTACCAGAGACTATTCTTTTGCACATTTAACAATGGTAGTGATTACGCAAGAAAACAGTGACTGAACACAGAGAAAAGAAATCTGTGTAGAACTGACACAGTGGTTCAGATAATAGTGTCCAGACATCTCAAAAAGAATCAGGCAAAGACTCAAACCCTTATAAAAGAACACAGAACCATCAAACATTAAGGATCATTTGTGAGACAAGGAAGATGAACAGTGCCTAGATTAGTCTCATTCCTTCCAAATGAGTCACAGCCATGTAGCCAGGCATATAGATTCCAAGCCCCAGGAAGCTGAAGCAGAGACAACAGCAACAGCTTGTGGCCCAGACAGGACAGACAAGATCAAATTGCTGATCAGGTTAGGGGGAAAAACCCAGATTTGTTCCCCCCACCAAGGATCTTTAAAAAGAGAGTCTACATTAGGCCACTCAGTCCAGTTTAAATTCTGCTCATGCCTTCTAAAAAAGAAGATAAGAGTTGTTCCCACTCCCACCCCCTCGTTTCAAGCTACTTTGTTATCCCCTTTGGATAATCTCAATAGAAGGCTATTAAAACCAGACAAATCAATGGTGACTCTAAATCAGAATCAATGCTTGAGTACAGACAAATGTATCGTGTGCATGAACACACACGCACACACCTTGTTACCATGTTATTAGAAGACCAAGAGCTCAGAAAAGTTACTTTTTTCATGACAATTCTCAGAATACCGCAGGGATTTCTAGGATTCATAGAATCATAGTCATAGAATCATACATGGGAAGAGACCACAACAGCCATCAAGTCCAACCCTCTGCCATGCAGGAACACACACTCAGAGCAACCCCAGCAAATGGACATCTAGCCTCTATTCAAAAACCTCCAAAGAAGGAGACTCCACCACACTCTGAGGCAGCACGTTCCACTGCCAAACAGCTCTTACCATCAAGAAGTAATTCCTGATGTTTAGGTGAAATCTCTTTTCCTGCAATTTGAATCCATTGCTCAGTGTCCTAGTCTCTGGAGCAGCACAAAACAAACTGGCTCCATCTTCAACATGACATCCATTTAAATAGTTAAACATGGCTATCAAGTCGCCTCTTAACCTTCTTTTCAACATGCTAAACATACCTAGCTCCCTAAGCTGCTCCTTATAGGACATGGTTTCCAGACCCTCCACCATTTTGATCACCCTCATCTGGATACATTCCAGCTTGTCAATATTCTGGAAGTTGTGGTCCAAAACAGTAATTTTTCCAAGACTGGAAGGATTCACAATTAGTAGTCATTGAATCTACAAGTAAGAAATACACAAATGCACTAGTTCACTCTTCTTAAGAGGCCGAGATTAAGAACATCGTGCATTTCCCATCTAACATAGCTAATGACTGCCAACAGAAATATGTAGCATTTATTTTGTTTTTAAGCCTCTTTCCTTTTGTTCCACAAACTTTTCAAGGAAAAGGAAATGGAAGACAACTCTTTTGGGCTCAAGATCCTTTGTGGGTTTGTTTTTGTTTTTATAATATATGTGATTTCCCCCTGCCCTCCTGCTCATCACATTGAGGAAGAAGTGTAAGAAATAAGAATGTGGTCTTGCAAATTTCAGCCCTGTTCAGTTCCATTGTGCCTTGGTGGAAGCAATGTATACCCATATCTAACTCTCCCACTAAAAACAATGCAACTTAAAATGTACTTAAATTTGCCTAGCATGTGCTCAGAGAGGTATTCCTGATTCAATTATATGGAAGATAATAATGTTAGCTGCAGTTTATTCCTTTGCTGTGTTGTGCTGTTCTTGTTAGTAATCGATGTGCTATGCTGGTCATGTTAGAAATCAATGTTTTCACTTCCTTGACTTTCTTCAGGTATTCCCCCTCTACCACAATATTTAGATGGATTCAGAAAAGCTGTCTTTTCAGACAGCCCCTATGGATATACTGCAGTGAATTGACTGCACAATTGTGCCACATAAGCCAAACTGTGTTGCCTTTTAATCTCTAGCAGCTGCAAGGACCACATGAGAAAGTGGTGACAAAGAGAAACAGGAAACTTGCCCCTCTCTGGGCAACACCTGCTTTACAGGAAGGAAATAAACTTGACAATAGTGTTGGGTTAAGTCTATATTTAGCAGATCCATATAGTTTGGTAATCATGGGGATGATCGATGGCATGCCAATTTATATCCAATGGCTTTCCTTTCTGCAAACAGATTAAACTATTCCAAAGAAGGTTGTCATACTCAATTTTCAAAGCCTTTCCAGGAAGGAATGGTGTGTAATTTTAGCTCTGGGTATACATTTCAATGCCAAAGTTCATAAGCCCCTCCTGGAGAAAAGCAGCTGATGGCTCATCAAACACATTGATAGACATGCTCCTTTGTTCTGACCCAAGGTCATCTTAGTGCTACTTTCTTTTGCTTCTTCTCTTGTTCCTTTTTCTTGACTTTCTGTTTTGTTTTAACGTTTAGAAACTGGAAAAAACCAACTGCTGCTTAGACTTATCTTTAGGCTATGTGCAGAGGAACTTAAATTTCTATATTGATCAATTTTACTCTCTGGCTTTATTAATTTTGCTCAGAGCATAGAAGCAATCAGTTACAAATTACTAATTACTTGAAATTAATTATTTTCCCAATAATGAAGGTATAACTACATTATATTAAGCTTTAAACTGTATGGGAGATAATTGCATTCTTTTTGTGTTTAACAATACCATTTTTATACCATTTATACTAATATAATTTTACTTTTATAGTTGCAGTGATGTGGTCACAGTAATGGTGGAGAAGGAATGTCATGGGGTACAAGTGCTTGTTTGTAGTGAGCTTTGCACTTTTGCCTTATGCTTTGTTGAAGGTAAGATTGCCAAGCCTAACTGGCTCACAATGGCAAATAACTAGTTAGATTACTAGTTCCTACTCAATCTCCAAAGAATACTTGACAAAAGTGGAAGCATTTATTTGGAAGATCTTTATCCTTCCTCCAAGAAAAAAAAATGGAAGTAGCCATAGGCCAGGATCCTCTTAAATGCTACAGGAGCATAAAGCTATGTACACAGTGGCAATATTTTGGGTAATGTTCTGCACCATTATAGTGGGTGTTCCAGTGGCTGTTCTGGATTGTAGGGGCAGGCTCTGCCTATACACTGGACAAACCTTTACCATCCATGGCTGAATGGGGAATTGTATGTGAGAGTGTATGCCCTCATGCAAGCATATAAAACATATGCCCACCACGATAATTCAGAATTGTGTCAGCATAATGCCACAATATGTTCCAAGCCATAGTTCTCAACAAATTTCATCCTCACAAAAGCCCTACAAGTGAAACCAGGATATGAGAGAAAGAGAGAAAGAGCTTTGTTCTGTCAGACTTGTCTGCAAAAATGAAAGCATTCAACAGCTTGTTACAGTATATATTAGTTGCTGGTTTCCTAGTTTGTGGTTGCTCTCCTTTTATTTGTTCTTTTAAGTATACTTAATTAATTAATTAATCCTGGTCCAACTCTCCCACAAAACTACCTTAACTGCCAGCAGCTGCTGTGAACCATAGAGGTCTGTTCTCCTCTTGATCAGGATGGAACAGACTAACATTTCCACCCAGCTTCCCCCAGTGACTGCCAGTGTGACAATCAGAAGCAGGGTCCCTGTCACAATTCTTTCTCATGCTGGAGGGCATTGGTGGGAGGGGGAAGGAAATATGCCCTCGTCAACAAGAAAAGAGGTTTGTTACTCACAGCAGTTGGTGTGAGAAGTTCAGGTAGATTTAGGAGACTTAACAGGTAGGATTGGGAAACTTTTATGATTGTGGCAGTAGTGCCATGATCGTTCTGACTGCAGATCAGTTGCAGATCTATAACTCTACATTATTGCAGATATGAATCCATATCTGCAATACTGAATGCTAGCCATCATGTTTATATGACAAACAGTTTATTAACATGTTACTGTCAATGGCTGGGAACTTCTTGGTGGCATAGTAACAAATGTTATGACAGCATAAGTATTGGGGGGGCGATATGTGGTGCAAGGGCACATCCAATATCTTCCTGCACAACACTTTCCCCCAGGTAGTATAATGGCAACCAGGCAGAACCTAAACAAAAGTCCATCTCCAGATTCAAGTGGCCAGACTACAGAAGTATGCTTGTCATGAACTGAATTCACACACACAAATAGAACAGTGCATAAACACTATTTATTAGGAGCGTGATTCATCGTGAGTGAACTGAAGGCAATTAGCAAAACACAAAACATAAAAGACAAAGAGTTCATCTTCCCACCCGCAAGAGACCTTGAAGTCTTGGTGCGGCCTGGCTGTGCTTATCAGTGCATTCCTAGCTTTTTGTTTATCTAACAGTCTCTGGTTCCCATACCTTGTTACAAGCAAGCTACTACTTAACTCCTACTACATATCCCATTACTAAAATATGGAGGGCTATCTGACAATGCTGGAGAACTCTCTCACACTTTTCTGACTTGCAGCCATTGCCCTCCTGGATCCTTTCAAATCTTCAGTATGTTGGTGGAGCTTTATGCTTTGCCAGGATCTGAGTCAATGTTATTTTTCTAGTTTTTACAAATGCTCAACCCCTCCACAACCCTCCAATATAAGGTTTTTGGTTGGCTGGTTGGTATATTGGGTGGTTTCTTGGAATGAATAGATATTAATTATTAAAAAACAAAAACCCTGGTAATATTTACTTCCTTGTACTGTTTGTCCTTGGAGAAACATGCCTCTACCTAGAAAATGACTGTGTTGGAGGAAAGGCTATGCCAGAACCTTCTTGTCTGATGCCTTTTACTGAGCAACAATTTTTGAGGAGATGGAGTAATATTCATTCCACAAAATGCCTACTTGCAGTCTGAAATACTCCAGTCAGAGAGAATTCAAAAAAGGTGACTGAAAGTACACTGGTGTGCCCAGAGTTTAAGTATTGATTCTCACAACACAAGCATACATTTGAAGTCACTGGGGACTACTCCCACCATCACCAGTAGTTCTTCCTATGGAGGATTAAAGTAACTATTTAAATTAGTCCCAACTGCAGTCACTTCTTTGGAACATCTGTTTTGTCATCCCACAATGCCTCACTCCTTTTGGTTTTATCCTTTTTTTTAAAAAATGTAAATTATAGCCCTTTTGTCCAATACAGAACCTGTACTGGTAATGCTCTGCCTCACTAGGAAAGGCCTGCCTTCTCTCATTCCCCTGGTCCCAACATTGCCCCCATTTTCTTGCTGACAGGAGCACACATAGCCCATAGGAGCCAACATGCAGAAGCGCCTCTAGTTCCTGGTTTGTCCTACCATAACCCTCTCACTTGCTTGTTCTTCCTCCTTGTTTCTCTTTCTTAGGGAGGACATCCAGTGTTGCAATTAGTCTTTTCTCCATTTGGTGCTGAAATCAGCATACATGTGTAGAAAATCCATCTCAGACCATTTCTGCACTACAATTATAATGCTATTATTCCACTTTCAACATCCTATGGAATCCTGGGGTTTGCAGTTTAGGGAGGAGCATTTAGAATTCTCAGCCAGAGAGCTGTTGGGCCTCAGTAAATTATAAACCCCAGAATTCCACAGGAGGTTGAAAGTGGAATAATAGCACTAAAACAGTGTAGTGTGGAAATGGCCTTAGTTTTCCCCTTTCCTAAGTGTCTTTCATTTCAGTGAGGGGAGAGAGCAGAAGGGAGTAAATTTCACTGAAGTCAGTGGGGCTTACTTTTGAGTAGGAACTAGCTTGCTAGCTTGTGCTTCAAATAGCATTCAAAAATGAGAGAGAGTAACAAAGAGACCCACACACACACACAAAAAGGTGGCATTTCTTTTTGCAGTTCCTCCCCAAGGTGGCTGAAAGTCCCTTCCCCACTTGCCACTCACACCAAGATTGAGGCCCTTTTTGCACGGCATTTGCAATGTGAAAGGGTTCCTGGAGCATTGCACAACTGCGAGGAGCAGTCCACACGACGCACTCACAATTGCACAATGCTCCAGGGGCTGGCAGGTGCCAATTGTGCACTATTTCATTTTCAGTTTTGACCCTAAAATGGTGCACGATCACGCATTGCTCCAGGGCCCCACATGCACTTGCTGTGCGTGTGGAGCTCTGGAGCCACGGCGCTTGTGCTTCCTGCCCTAGTGCAGCCTGGAAAAATCCCAGGCTGCACTGTGGAAGGAAGAGGAGGGGTTCTTGTGCTACCTGCTCATGAGCAGACAGCAGCTGCAACGGGGACACAAGAGCCTCTCGCAAGATCCCCATACCCCAGCTCCACTAAAAGGTGAGTTGCGGAAAGGGCCTGAGACTGGAAGTGCCATAGTATCCACCTTTACTTGGGAGTAAGTTCCCATTGAAGGCATGGGGGTTTACTACTGACTAGACCTGTCCTGGATTGTACTGTACAAAGCTTCAAAAGGCCAGATGTCCTTGGAAAATAAGCACTCAAAAGTGAAATGGACAAGGCAAAGTTTTTATTCTAATAAGAAGGATTACATTAGGTTAGTAAGGCATTGTACAGCTTGGATATCAGGACAACTTGGAGGGGAAATCATGGGCAATATAGATAGTGCCATATGTGCAGGGTCATCAAATGGGATTACTCACACTCCTAATCAATCCTTCTTTAAGACAACTGAAAGCATAAGCAGTTTTAAAGATGATCATTACAGAAACAAAGGCCATTTCCTCACTAAACTATTATAGCGCTATTATTCCAGTTTTAACATCCTAGGGAATCTTGGGGTTTGAAGTTTAGGGAGGGGCCTCAAGGCCCCTCCCTAAACTGCAAAGCCTCAAGACCCCTCCCTAAACTGCAAACTCCAAGATTCCATTGGATGTTGAAAGTGGAATAATAGCACTATAACAGACTAGTGTAAAAATGGCCTTTCATTTATGATAGCTAATGTGAATTGCTGTACTGGTTTAAAATGAAACCCTAAAGTACAATTTCTCTTTTTTTAAAGGAAGCATTTATAAACAAGAGAAAATGTATTGCTTTAGTGAGACCATAGTGTAAGCTTGAATCCTGTCACTTCCCATCCCCAGTGATCACACCATTTTCCTTTCTGTAAAGTGTTTCATTTAGATTAGATACTATCTATTCAATCTTGTAAGTGCCTCCTATATTCTCAACAACTTTTTCCTGCAAATCACTATACCAAATCTTTGTTGCCTTGCTTAGCATAAGCCTCCTCTATTGCAGATATCTTCATTGAGCTGTAACTCAAATTTCAGGTGCCTTCCCCAGTGTACATTACAATAGAACAAAGGCAGGTGGCATTAACAGTAACATTTGCTGTCATTGCAAAGCAGAAGTTGCCAAGGAAGAAAAGAGCAGAGGAGAAGTATAACCTAGGAAGCAACTCATTTGCAAAGAATAAGAGGGAGTGTCAGTGGCTTATATAAACCAAGATTATTCTAATTCAGATTTCTACATTATATGAATCATTTGTACTTTTAAATGATACAGATTAGGGTTCATTCATCAGAGGCTTTGCTTGAACAGAAAGCATGTCTACTCACAAATGTCAGGGAACTTGATTTTCATCAAGCCCCTACCTCCTGCACTCTCTCCCCATACCATAAGGTCTGCAGATTTCTAAAGCATCTCTGAGAGGGGAGGATAGGTGATTTAAGTGGGTCACTGAAGGACAACTTTGAATCCATCCATGTTCATTTGTGAGAACACTAACAGTCCTTTTGCAGCTTCCCTAGGACTGGATTAATCACAGATACAGTCTGTATCTGCTTACTTCCACTACATAAATGGAAACAGTCTATTTTTTTGGCTATTTCCACCCTACACTGTTATAGTGCTATTATTCCACTTTCAAATCCTATAGAATCCTGGGGTTTGCAGTTTAGGGAGTAGCCTTTAGAATTCTTATCCAGAGAGCTCTTTGGCCTCAGTAAACTACAAACCCCAGAATTCCACAAGATGTTGAAAGTGGAATAATAGCACTATAACAGTGAAATGTGGAAATATCCAGCATATGCTTGTTTTCTTTTTGTGGCTATTTTAATGTCACTTCCTTTTTACCTACCACCAGATATAGTGTTAGTCATGAGTGCTGACAGGGTTAGTCCCACCATGCAGGAGGGCGAAATGATCTAGATCTGAATTGGTTCATAAACGTGGAGAAATATAAAGGCAGGAATTAAATAGTGCAGCAATGTACTTTAAAATGTTAGCCCTAGTATTTGTCCTAGTACATGTCAAAAGCTAATGGGGCATAGTGGTTTAAGTGCTGGACTAGAACTTCAGAAGACCAGGTTCAAATCATTGCTCAGCCATGGAAACCCACTGGGTGATCTTGGGCAAGTCATATTCTTTCAGCCTTAGAGGACGGCAAAGCTTCTCTGAGTAAATCTTGGCAAGAAAACCCAATAAGTTCTGCATAAGTGTTAACTTAAGACACATAACAACAAAGCATGCCTCTCTGTGTGGATGGGTACCATTCAGATTCTTGCTTCAGGCAGCAAAGTATCTTTGGACAGTAGTTTCAGGCATCTTTAGTAACTTTACAGATACACTAACCTAACTTTAATTAAGAAATACACACAACCATCTCTCTCTATGAGGGTGGTCTTACCATCAGACAGAGTGAAATCACTGCCTTGGGTAGCACAGTTTGGAGATCATGAAAGCTTTTCTTGTATTTCCACAGGTCCTTACTGACATACAAGCAGTTCTCTGTTTGAATTAATCTGTTATAAATCTGACATAGGGTTCTATTCAGTTCCCATGGCAATCCTGTTAAGAAGTACAATCAAGTTCCCAGTATGCTTATTTACCAATAGCCCAGTTTAAAGTTCAAGTCCCCAAGTCAGAATACAATACTTTAAAATTCCTATGCTACTTTCAAAGCTGTTCCAGGCATTGTAGTTGCTACTACTAGCTTTTTTAAACATCTTTCTAGGTTTCTTAGTATTTGCCAGAGGTAGGAAAGGTTCCTTTTTTGCACCATAGCTCCTAGGATACCTAAGTCAGTATGCTGGCTAGGGAGTCCTCCAAGCTTTGGCCCAAAAAATAACTTTCCCAGATGCTGTCATTTGGAACTATCTAATTATACTGCATGGCTTTCTGAGGTCTTGTCTGAAATCTCTGAATTCTTTGCTCCAGTTGGAATAGGACAAAACAGGTGTGAAGGCCAGGAGATATCATGGACTCACAGGTCATAAAGGTCATAATAGCTTCACTGACAACTGGACTAATACTCTTCAAAACTGTCAAAATGCATACACTTCAGCTTTTATGGGTCTGGGAAACAGAAAATCAACAGTTCAATCTCCCTTGAATGTTCAGCTGCATGGAAAACATCTGTCTAAAGTTTTCATCCCTTCCCATTTTTGGGTCTGGATGTATGTGCAGCTGTACTAGGTTAATTCATTGCTGGCTGAATGAGAAGAATTCAAATTCAGTTCCACTGCCTCCTGTAGGCTCCAGAAGAGATTATATCTTAAATGCATCTGCACAGAGTTTTAGATTTCCCCCACCAACAGATGTAAGATTAAACTGTTGCTATTTACCAGTTTGCTTGAATGAGGGGAAAACCCTACATTGCTAAGATAGCACACCAATATTTAAAGACAGTGTTTCCACTGTTCCCACCCAATTTCATACATTTTAGAAACAGGCAGCTGATTTACATTTTTCAGTATTAGTGGCGGAAAAGTAACTCCCAAGACTGATATCATATGAACCAACTTTCAGCCAAGAAGGAATTTGCAACACTGAGCTATACATTCCAACAAATAGAAGTCTGTGATGAGAACGATATGCCAAAATTAACAGGCAATGCTTCCCTTACCCAACATTTTTAAACTGTATAGTTTGCTCTCTGTTTGATACACAACCTTATTGGTTTCCTTTAATGACTGAGTCTGCAAGGTTAAATCACACTTACCTGGGAGTAAATATCATTGGGAACTGTATGGGCCTTCTAAACAGAAGGAGAGGTGCTATGAACAAACCCTAGAACTTTGATCAGTTTTAGGTGAAAGTAACTCATTAAAGCGCAAGTAAATAAGTATTTTGAAGGCTGTGAGCAAAAGAACACAATGGATTTCATTCAGATCTGGTGATTTTTAGAGCAGATCACTGAAATCAATGGTTAATAATTGAAATAACTGAAATCCATGAATTAGCTTAAGTCTCTAAGTATGACTAAGTTTGGATCAAACCCATTATTTCTATTAGTACCCACCATGAAACCAGTTCTGCAACATATGTGGATGCTTTGATAGAATAAACTTTTGCTTATTATGTATATAGATTAAGCTTGTTCTGTAATGTAATATTTAGCTGTCGAGTCAGAGCAAGCCAAATCTTTTGTTCACAAAACCTGTTCCTAGTAGGAAAGGCTTCGTTAAGTCCAACTTGTCTTCCAGGAAGTTTAACACCTATCAGCACTAATAGCCTTGTAATCAAGGTTTCTATTCAAAAATCATCTTGCTAGTTGGGCACTGACAGGAGGTATTCATATCAAGCAAGATATTTCTGGGACCACTCTAAACACACTTAATCCCATTTGGTGGAAACACACCTGACAGACTAGAATGGACTTCTCTCCAAAATGATGTGACTAATGAGGTTATTAGGACATAAGAACTTATACTGATTTTAAGGAAGAGCAGAGGTTCTCTGCTTTTGTTCCTCTGGATGTTCTGGACTTTTAACAACTTCCAGGAGTCCCAACCAGCATGACCAGTGATCAGACAATCTGAAGGCTGAAGTCCAAAACCTCTAGAGAACCAGTGTGCTAGAGCCAAGGGGTAAGATGTCGCTTTTCCCTCCCTAACCACGTGATTGATTTTGCAAGTATAAAGGGAGACCTAAATAATGGAGTAGATGGCAGCCTGGACAACCCACTGTTCACTTTGTGATAAAAGCATGAAATTTGTCACTAAGACATCTGTGCATGTTGCAAAAAGATCTAGAAACCAGGAAGTGGTGGATTCCTCTGGAAGCTGGGGTTCCCATTTTCCAAAATGACTCTCAGATGTAACTTCATCTTAGCAGCCCATGAAATGGCAGTTCATTTAGGATCACAGAAGGTTCAGGCATTGTGCTTTTTCCACGCTCTGACAGGATGTGACACTGTGTCAGATTTTGTGAAACAGGGTAAGAAAATCAGCTGATCTATTTGGACTGTATTCTCAGAATTAACAGTAATATTAACAGACAGTATCCTTGGCACTAAGCGTCATACCAGAAGGTGCTTTCTGCTGCATCAAAAGATTTCCATGACGGCAGGGCTCGAGTGTGGGAGACCATTTCCCCCATGCTTTCTTTCACATGACACTTCTACACTTGCAGTGTTTCAGAATGTGTTCTGAGTCAGACCAAAAGTTTCACTCTTGTCAAGTTTCACTGTTGTAAAGCCTATTTAATTCTATAGAGTGGAACACCTGAGATCAGAATATTTTTGGAGGTAAAACTCCATAGTTTATGTAGCAAATGTGTTTGTTACATATACACCTGTGCTTGCAGCAAACACTTAACAGGTAAATTGTGCTCAAACACACATATGTATATGTATATGAGTGTATGCACATATACACATGTGTCTTTAAATATCTGTGTATCTATACAAACATATATATCTTAGTTCATTCATGCTTCTTGTACTGATGTTTAAAGATACATTCACATGTGCAGACTCTGTCCCCATATGTGCAGCAAACATATTCATAGCACATACATTAAACTCACAGACTAGAAAATATGTGGTTTTCTTCTTTTTAAATTTTTTTTTTATTATTAAATAACCATTATAACATTTAAAACAAAATGAAGCTATCAAACATACAAACACAATCATTCTTAACCTTTCACCATTATGACATACTTTGACTTCTTCCTGGAAACAAAGAACTCTTCCTATTGAAAAAGATTGGATTGTGACATTATTAGATATGGTCTATATGGACAAACTTACAGTTTTATTAAGAGGAGAAAAACTTGAAAGATTTATAAATGAATGAGATGCTGTTATCTTATATCTTAAGAACAGTTGAGGAGATATAATTATAACAACTATATGGGTTTTAAGGAGAAATGTGTATTTGTGTGTGTGTGTGTGTATTCATATATGGTGGGTGGAAGGAGGTGTGGCTGATTTGTTTTCTTTGTTGGTCAGTACCTGCAGAGCTTTTCATCTCCTGCTTTCCACTAGAGGGAGTGCTGATAATTCTCAAATAGAAACTGAGGTTTTTTTCCATTGATCCTTTGCCACCAGCCACCCTCTCAGATTTGCTGCCTTGCAGTATAACACTAGATGAAAGTCACATCACATACACAGAAATACAAGAATTTGGGTTATACTGGATCAGACCATTGGACCATCTAAACCTGTGTTGACAACTCTGACTGGCAGAGGCTTGCCAGAATTCCAGGTACATTCTAGCCCAACTTGAAGATCTCTGGTATTCCCTAGTGGTCAGCCAGGGAGGTATAGTGATTTGAGCATTGGACTATGACCCTGAAGACCAGGATTCAGTTTCCCGCTTGGCCGTGGAAAGCTATTGGGTTACCTTGGGTACATCACACATTCTCAACTCCTAGAAGACCCAGTGATGGGTTCACCTGAGGGTCACCCTAAATTAAAAATTACAGGAAGGTATACAACAACAACAGCAGTCATCCAAGTATTGTCAAGGCCCACCCCTACTTAGCTTCTAAAATCAGAGACAATAATGTATGTTTAGGGTTGTAAAGAAACTACAAGATAGTAAGGATAGCATTTTTTTTACAGAGCAAGAGCATGATAACCTGATCCTTTACAAGTCAGCAAATCAACCTAGAACAGTGCTTAAAACACAGGAAATAATAAGTAGAGATTTTTGAAATATATGCAGAAGGCAAACTAGGTAAATAAATATCCCAGAAGAGCTTTTCCCAGCTTGATGTCATCCAGATGAGTTGGATTACAACTCCCATCATCCACTCCAGTGCATCTGGAGTGCACAAGCTTTGGGAAGGTTGTCTGTGAAAGCTTGAGAGTCATGAAGATATTTAAATATAATGGTCTAAATCTAATCACTAGTCCTAACTGAATAGACTCATTGAATCAGCAGGATTTATAAAACTGTTGACTTCACATGCAGCATTTGACTCAATGATTATATTGTATTTTGGAGTACCCTTTAAATTTAGGTCTAGGGATTACTATCTAAGCTTTACATACAGAGTCCTTTCTGAACTGTGTCTTGCTCCATGTTCCACTGGAAAAGAAGAGTTCAAAGAAGGAGAAAAGATGCTTTCTAGTATGAAGGAATGCATATTCTCCAACATTTCACAAATTGAAACCAGGACATTGTGGCCAAGCAACAACAGAGCTGGTCAAGACGGCAAAAATTATTGACAAGGAAGAAGAAATGAACTAGGAAAGGCTGGCAACAATTTGCTTTTCCTTGACCCTGCAGGGAAGGACAAGACTCTGCTCCCTCCTTTCCTTTCCCACACCCCACTGAGTTCACTAAGTGCAAAAGACTTATGCACTTACAACTTAGATTTCAGCAACTGAAGTAGGTTAAGAACAAAAGGGGAAAGTAAGAGGAGGAGATAGATTTCAGCAACTGAAGTAGGTTAAGAACAAAAGGGGAAAGTAAGAGGAGGAGAAAGAAACTGGGACATTTTTAAAACAGCCCAAAAACTGGGGTGGCAGAGGAGTAATTGGCACTGTCCCTGCCTAATCAGGACAGTTGGAAGATATGGGACAGCACACAGCCCCCCAAAAATAATATGAAATTATGAACAAATTACAATAAATTTAACCAGCATTTCCCCAAATCTTAGGTAATGTCTCAAGGATGTAAGGATTTGTGATAAGAATGATGATATGTCTGGAAATTGTTAGATAAGTTCCAGTAATTTTCATAATGGCAGGACCTGTGCTATCATTGGGCAGACTGAGGAAGTTGTCTCAGGCAGCAGATGTCGGGCAGAGCTTGGAAAAGTTACTTTTTGGACTACCATTCCCAGAACCTCCATTATGAGAATTGAAGTCTCAAAATGAATTTTTCCAAGCTCTGTTTTCAGATTGATGAAAAAGCAGCAATTTCAAATGTGTTTCCTTTGTTAGTATTTTACTTACTGCATGATATAAAGAGAGACGACTTTGGGATTTGCCGCTTCTTGTGCCTAAATAACTTGCCCAGCTTTTGGTACTAAGCACTTTGCCCTGGGATATATAGGGGGTGCAATTTGCTGATGTACTTCAGGCAGATAAATGACTTGGCTCTGCCCCCTCCATGGAGGAATTGAGAAGGGGAGTAGTCTCTGGCCGCCATTGGCTGAACAGGTAGCCAAATCTTCACTGCAATCCTTTGCAGTTGGCAGGGAATGTGCTACCTAGGGAAGCAATCCATTTGTCCAAAATATTACACTTTCAGTACTACAACAATGTAGTGGTCCTTCAATATACAGCACTTGAAGGAACTATGAGATTGTAACAACTAGTGAGAGACAGGGGCAGAATATCTACAATGCAGCAAGGCCTCTTAATCATAGCCTCTGCAGCATTACTGCAGCGTTGAGGGGGAAAGACTCCAAAGTAGAATTATTGATCCCAGTACCAGCAAAAGTTTCATTTAAAATGCCTGAATAACAAATTGCTCTGTGAGTTGGCTCTGAAAATGGGAAGCAGACTGGAAAAACATTATAGCCTCAAGGAAACTCTTAGAAGATATTTCAATGAAAATGCTGAACAAGGGGATGGGGTTTCAGTTTGCGTTAGTACCAAACAAATTAGAGAAATAAATAAGCATGATGGACTTTCATGTATATACACCTAGCTAACTATCACTATAATTTGTTGTAATTTTTTTTAAAAAAGACTGATAGAAACAGTTAAAATCTCAATCAGAGAAGGGGAGTAAAGGCTAGTTGTGGATGTACACATCAGACAACTCTAGTAAAGATGCTGTTTTGGGTAACCAAAATTATTATTTATAGTCACCTAACAAAAAAAAAGGTGGAAGTTTTATTGAAACAAGCCCATAGCCTTTCCTCTTTTATAGCTGACCAGAACTCAGCTCCCCAAGAAAAAGAGTAAATAAAACTAAATTAACTTCAGAGAAATCTAACACATATTAGTAGTGAACACAGAAAACTGCCTTAGACCCAGGTGCATTGTGGCTTGGATCCTATTGGTATTACCAGCGACAGACAACCAATTGATGCAATTGTAGAATGGTAAAGTGCTTATGAAAATCTCCTTGCTTAAATGAGTCACTCTAGTTTGGACCACCAACACGTACCCTCCAACATTTTACAGATGCAAATCAGGACATATGCGGTCAAACAACATCAGGGTGCAGTCAAGACAGCAAACTTATTAATGGGGATGAACACACAAGATAGGAGAGGTTGCTGTAGTTTGATTTTGCCTGAAACTACCAGGAAAGAAAAGTTTTCTTCCCTCCTCTCCTTCCTTCTGTTAAATGAATACAGTGTAAACCACTTTTGCACATTGAATTGTTTGCAACAATTGAAGTAAGCAGAAGACAAAGGAGGAAAAGGGAGGAGGAGAGAGAATTATAGAATCAGAGTTGGAAGAGACGATAGGGGCCATCAAGTCCAACCCCCTGCTATGCAGGAACACCTGTCAAAGCACTCCCAACAGATGGCTATCCAGCCTCTGCTTAAAAACCCCCAAAGAAGGAGACTCCACCACACTCTGAGGTAGCATATTCCACTGCCGGACAGCTCTGACCGTCCAGAAGTTCTTCGTGAGGTTTAGGTGGAATCTCCTTTCCTGCAGCTTGAATCCATTGCTCTTTGTCCTAGTCTCTGGAACAGCAAAAGACAAGCCCGCTCCCTCGACATGACATCCCTTCAAATATTTCAACATGGCTATCATGTCCCCTCTTAACTTTCTCTTCTGCAGACTAAACATACCCAGCTCCCTAAACCACTCCTCATAGGGCATGGCTTCCAGACCCTTCACCATTTTGGTTGCCCTCCTCGGGACACACTCCAGTTTGTCGATATCCTTCTTGAATTGAGGTGGCCAGAACTGGACACAGTATTCCAAATGAAGTATAACCAATGCAGAAACCAGGGCATTTTAAAAGAAGCTGAGAGAGTGGGATGACAGAGGTTTAATCAGGATTGTCCCTGCCAAATCAGGCTGGTTTAAGGGTATGACAATGTAATTCAGGCCTGTTAATCTATTTAGCTCAGGAGTGATTATTCTGAAAGCTGTTTAGTCCCAGGTCTTTCCTACCACCTGTCTGCCCCTCCTTCCTTCCTTCCTTCCTTCCTTCCTTCCTTCCTTCCTTCCTTCCTTCCTCTGGAACTGGCAGACATTAAATCTCAGCCCCTGTATACAGAATGAGCTCAAGTAGGCAGGTTAGCCTGACTTTAGGGTGTATATATGACCAAACCAAAGAAATCATGTATCATCCAAAAAAGGGAAAGAAGAGAGCATTGCTTTGCACAAAATGTGATAAACATGCAAAGAAATAATTACTGGGATTTACCCTGATAGCAGTACAGCTCACTGCATTAATCAGTTTGCAAGGGCAGCTTCGGCATCCTTGCTCTCTTTTACAGTTTTAACTGATAGAATACCTTTAATGTTTCTTCCTGATCATTGTTACCTTTCAGAGGTAGGGAACAGAATCGCCTTAGTGTAAAACTAAGCCCAATAATTCTTATGAAAACTACTGTGCAACAGAAGATAACTTTTCTAGCAGGACAATAAGAAAATAAGATCTTCCTTCCCACAAGTAAAATTTTCCACTGTAATGAAATTTTGACTGACCAAAAAAAATCTCTTTCAGAACTAGAAATCTGGGAACATTCCCACATTTTTTAAATAGAAACTTAAATGATTGGGATGGGGGCAATTCTTCAGACTTGCCTGCTATGAATCCATCATGGAAAAAAAAAGTTTCCCGAGCACTGTGGGCATGTCAAATTTTCTTCCTGATTCAGAACAAAAAATGTAATTCAGGTCAGAGGTTTGGAATTTCCTGTGGGATGGGAAACCTGATTCCTGACCAGTTCTAAAAGGTTGCAATAAAGAAGACAAGGATCACTTGTTCTTCTTGACCACTCTGGTTAAAACAAGAAGCAATGGATTTAAATTTCAGGAAGGAAAACTTGCTTATGGGAGACGTTACAGCAAACAAGCTGAAAAAGAGATTATGTGAAAACCTGGTCTGTGTCACTAATGTTGGAAGAATCCCTTTTATGCATTTTTTAAAGACATAGCCCATAAATTCAAATGGAGTGTGTCCTGTGCATCTGTATGAAAAGGGGTGCCAGCAGCCCCTCTTTGTAAAAGCAAACAAACCTTAAGCCAATTTGGGATTGTTGAAGAGGCTTCAGAGGCATTTACCTTACTGTGTCACAGAAGATCCTATGTGCAATCTGGGTCACATGCAATTTTACATTGACGTGCACATCTGGAGCCACACATGGCAGAGAAAGAGAGAGAAGAGAGAGAGCACAATGGAATATTCTATACGATCATTGCTTGATTCATTGGGATTAGGTGTGCAGCACCCCTGTGAAAGTGGAAGAAGTGTGAATAAATCTAAGCCCTTCAAACCATATTCAAAGAACCAAAAAGTACGATCAGTGTATTCACCCACAGTGGAAGCTTTTGAGGGTTTGGGTTCCTTCATGAGGCAGAAGTGGGTGGCTGGTGGGGCTTCATGCCACCTCCACTGTTGCCCTATGCCATTTTTAATAGGGACTTACAAGCCTCATTTGCCGTCTCATGAAGCTTGCAGTCCCTATTAAAAATGACACAGAGCAGCAGCAGAAGTGGCAGAAAATAATCCGTGAATAATCAAATCCACAAAAGTGAAACCCACAAATGTGGAGGGCCAACTGTATAGTCTCTTCAGTTCCTTTTCAACTGTACCATAGAATCATAGAGTTGGAAGGTGCCCTATGGGCCATCAGGTTCAGCTCTCTGCTCAGTGCAGGTTCTCCAGCTAGAGCATCCTGTTAACTGGGCTGCGCAGACCCAATTTGATATGGTTTAATTGGCAAAATATATTAATTGGCAGATATATTTAATTGGCATAAAACATAAATTATATACACTATGACTGTAAGTGGCATGTGGAAAAGGGAAAAGGCTTAATGTGACCCAGGTTGTAGGTTCACAGAGAATTAGCCAGAAAGGCCTGACTTGATGACTCTGAGCTACTCCTCTCAATGATAACAATAGTCTAGTTTGGAAGCAGACTGAGACCTTTGCTATGTGCATTTCCTATGGAAATATCTTATCCTGTCCTCAAACACAGTCATCAAAACTATAAAACCAGCTATTAACTCTCTGGCATCTATTTGTTGCAAACTCCAAAACACAAGGAGCCTTGTTGGTTTTGACAGCGCTCGCTCATGAAAACAGTAAGATTTCTACCAAATCAATGATTGTCTTATCTTCCCACTTGTGACTTCTTCCTGGTCCCCAATCACACAGGCATCAATGTTCTTTGTCACCTACATGCTAAAACCATCAACATGTTTTCTTCACACATTAACTCATTCTGGCCACTTTTGTCCAGTCTGGAAATTTCATTGTTTGTCCAAGCAGAGAGTCATCAACAACTCATGTCTCCAGGGCAGGTTTTGGGTATAAAGAGACTCCAATTTGGGGTCATTTCAACCTTTTGCTGTCCGTTGGTGAAAGCCCAAGCCATTTCATCCTTCTCTGCTTCTCTCCAGATGGTAATTGTGCACAGTCCCTTCCTATCTCCACTATCCATTTTCTTCCCTTTCTTTTCAGTTAGCCTTATGTGAGTACCTATGTTTTGTGTGTGTGCATGTGTATCGTCCCCCAATATAGCACATTTAAATTGAACTATAAGTCTTCGGGCTGACCTCTTTAGCAGGGTCCCCATAGAACGTTGGTGGAAAGATCCTGCATTTACCCCTCTTCTTGCAATATGCTTAATTTGTGTTAATTAATTTTTACATTTGATTGCAGGTTCTGATAGAGGACCTTATGGGATCCCATGCTTTTTTGGGTAACAGTCCTGAGCTGGGATCTGTCCAGCCTCTTTCTGAAGACATCCAGAGAAGGAGATCCTACCACGTCTCTAGGCAACTGGTTCCATTGCCAAGCCACTCTGTCAGTAAATTCCTTCTAACGTTCAATCGAAATGTATCCTCATGTAATTTAAAACTGTTAGACATAGCTCTACCCTCTGGGGCAGCAGAGAACAAGCCTGACGCCTCCTCTTTGTGGCAGCCTGTGAGTTCGAGCTTGTTATCCCTCAGTTTTCTCTTCACTAAGCTGAACATGCCTAGTTCCTTCAACCTCTCCTCAATTGTTATATTCCAACCATGGAAGTCATCCATTCAAGTATCATACCTATGAAGTCATATTTACCTTCCTGCACTAGAACTTCATGCTCATCATGTTTGTTTCTCAAACTCTGTGCATTGCTGTATAGACATAAAAAGTATTATTTGTTCTCATCTTTTATTCTATGTGAGTGTTACTGTGGCTTCCATTCTGTCCCTCAGTTTCTCCTCTAGAAATCACATCCTTGTGTTTAGAGCTTGCATTTGGACTGGTGTTTAAGTTATCATCTTCAACTTCCAAAGGATTTAGTTTAAAGCTCTCTTGATCAGATTGTCATGCTTTTACCAAAGGTATTCTTTCCAGCCTTTGCGAGGTGTAGTGCTTTTGTAGCCAGTATTCCTTCATCTAAGAAATGAAGACGATTGTCCCAAAAACCAAACTTCACCATTTACTGATTCACTTACACTATTCTCCTGTCCCTGTATGGTCCTCTACCTTCACTGATAGATCACCAGTCCCTTTCTTTTCTTCTTGCTGAAGTTGGTGGTTAGGTTGGCTTCTTCCTTGACATGAAGTGTCTCTTGCTGCTGGTCTCTTGTTTGCATTATCCTCAGGAAGATGTAGGAAGTGATTGCTTAGTTAGAGCAGTTCCAAATCCCTTGTGTATGGTCTACTCCTGATGGGGACTGTCCTCTAGAGTGCCTGCTCAGTGTTACAGCCCTCTTCATTTTCACTGACAGTTTCTTCCTGTTGGTTCTGTAGGATCAATTCTCTTTTGTTCTACCCAGGATGACCTTGTGTTCTTTGATGCATTGAAGAATCTCAACACGTAACTGCAGTGCATTGACCTTCTCTTCCAAGAAAGCCAGCAGTTTGCATTTGCTGCAAGTGTAATAAATGAAATTTTCTGGCAAGAAGACAAACATTGCACACACAGAGTTGCAAACAATGACAGATCCTTCTGTCTCCAATCCTGCAGTTATTTTTTTCACCTTTTTCAGACTGTAATAACTCTTACTAATATGACTGCACACTCCGCAAGGCACATGCCATTGGCCTTCAGAGACTAAGCTCCAAAGACAGAGGCAGCAGTGATATGGAGATAGTGGCTGTCAGCTCCACTTCCAAGCAAGTCAGTGACTCAGCTGAAGACCTGTCACCTTAGAGTGGAGCTTACTAAACAGTGTGTCCGACACATTAATATGTCAGCTGCAGTGCGTAGGTGTGTCGCACAAATGTAAAGGGTAGAGGGGCTGCCTCTCCCACTGCCGTGGCAGGCCAGGCCTGGATGAAGGGGCTGCCTCTCCTGCCCCCGCTGCTGCTGCCCCAAGCTGAGGAATATGCTGGCAAGGGCAGCAGCAGCGGGCCAGGCCTGGGAAAGGGGGGCTGCCTCTCCCACTGCTGCCACCCCAGGCTGAGAAAGACCCTGGCAAGGGCAGTGTAGGTAGCCCCTCCACCTACTGAATTACTTACTGAATTACTGTGTTGCAAAATGATGCATGTCTAAAAAGTGTGTCACCAACGTGAAAAGTCTGGAAAGCTCTGCCTTAGAGCATGTGCTCAGGGAGACTATATGGTCAAAAACAAAAGCCCCCACATAAGCCTCAAGAAGACAGTCAAAGAATCAAGGATGACACTCCAAAACAGTTAACCTTCTGCTCTCTCCTCAGAGACTGAGCTCCAAAGACTGATGCAGCACTTATATAGAGTTAGTGGCTGTTAGTTCTTCCCCCAAGCAAGTCAGCAGCTCAGCAGAAGCCCCCTTAGACCATGTCCTCAGGGAGAATACATGGCCTAAAACAAACACAAACCCTCACACAAGCCTTCAAAAATCAAAACCCTGAGGCAAAGAGTCAAGGATGACCATCCTCCAAAACAGCTCACCTTCTGCTGCTCCTCAGAGCATTCTTCATGTAATTTATCTATGCAGAACCATCAACACATTAATCCAGAAATTCCAAAACTTCTCAGCCCCTTTGCTACCAGGTATTTTTGGTGAAATGGGCAGGATGGCCACATATGTAATTGTGCTCCAAAGCTGTGCTGTTTCTTTCACCATCACCATCATTATCATCATGTACATCACAACCTGGAACTTACCAGGTCCAGGTTCAAATTCTCTCTCAGCCTGACCTCCTTTACAAAGTTTTTGTCAGGGTAAAGTGCAGAGAATACTGACTTGAGTTCATAGGAAGAAAGACAGGATAATGATATTAAACCACCAACTAACTACTTGTAGAGCAATTTAGCACCCTATATAACCAAAGCTCTAAAGCATGTATACGGGGATTCCATAAATACAAGCATCTTGCCACAGTGGAATTATGCTTAACACAGCAACAACAATGTTGAGGTGGAGGGGTAGAAGGAGTGCCAGGATATGGAGGGTCAAAGGCCATGGATAGCCTGTCCCAAATTGGGCAGACTTTAGGCTTGCTGCTTGAAGGATCACTCTTGTTTTTTTCCTGCTAGAACCCTGAGTTCCACCAACTAGAGCCAGGAAAAGCTCAGGAGGGTAGACACGTAAAATGACAGAACAAGGGGCTTTTGAGTACAGACTGAGCCTGGGAGTTTGTTTTCAGAACAAGAGTTTGTTTTCACATAGAGACTCACTTCTGTTCCTCCTCACCAAGCCTTCCTAATTTAAACTAATTTTAAAAAGAAAAAAAAGGAGGGGTTCTTGTTGTTGATACTATTAAACTGTGGAAAGTTAGAAAACTTTGGTGCTTCTCTGCAAATCATCTCAATCTACCTTCTGTTCATCCTTGTATTCCTATTCCTATTCAGAAGTAAATATGTGAATAAGGCATCTAACATTCAAGAAAAATATAGGTTTTGTTTGTCCCTTGGCTGGAGTAGCCTATAGTACTGAGAAGGTGAAAAACAGTTTGGGGAGAAGCAGATTCAAAAGGACCAAATAGCACTCCCTTTTCTAATTCAACTCCAGAACCTGCCTTCAGCTGAATAATAGAACTGTAAATGTTGCATCCAACTGGGGGTGGAAAGACATATGGGATGTGGTGGGTTCAGATACTACCGCCAAACAGAGCAAGTGATATATCATGTTGTATACACACAAACTCTGCCAGCCAGTCTCACCTGCCCTAGTTCTAACATTGAGGGAGCTGGCAGATAAAAGCAAGAGTCTAGCAGAGGTGCAGTTGCTGCCAGATGCGGCGACAGCAATGGGAGGATTGCCCCTTTGAGGGAGCTGCTTTAGAGTTATGGAGCAAGGGCAAAGGCCAGTCTCTCTGTCCAGGAGAAATGCATTGGGCCTGCTTTATAATTTTAATGAAACTGCCACCCCAAAAATACCTCATACAGAGAGCAAGGAAGGGAAGTAACCAGAAAGCAGTATTTTATGTTTTTAAAAAATGTTTTTAATTGTTTAAATGTTTTTAATGTTCTTTTTAATTTTGTGGAAGCCACTTTGGGTCCCTCTTTTGGAGAAAAGGCAGCATATACATTTGATAAATAAATACATAAATAATTTTCTGCCCCTGAAACTCTTGGGGTGGGTGCACATGGTCTGCCAGAACTACCAACAAACAAAAATTTAAAAGCTAGAAGTGTCCAGAAGTCAACTTTCAGCTTTGAAAAACTGAATTAATTATACACTTGGCCCTCCATATCTGCAGATACTGTATTCATAGATTCAAACAATCATGGCTTGAAAACGTTAAAAAAAAACAACAAAGTTTGATTTTGCTATTTTATATATGGGACACCATTCTACTACACCATTGTACGTAATGAGACTTGAGTGTCCAAGAATTTTCGTATCCACAGGGGGATCCTGGAACCAAACCCTAGTGGATACTAAAGAGTCCACTGTATCACAGTGTCTGGTTGTCCCAAGTCACCAGGATTCTAGGCTATCTTGTCTGTGACTATTTATCACATTTGCTGGTCCACATTTCCAGCTGCCATTTTATGAAAATGAAAATTTCTAGCCTTTTAGGAACTAAAATATGGGACAAAATACCCAGTTGCCTTTCTGCTCAAATGCTCCATGAGATATGAACCTGCTACTATATCCCAGTGATTTATTACACCATCATTGTAAAAACACTATTGAATTGGGATCGGTAGCCACTGTGACTCCATCACTATGACAGCTATCACCTCCCTGCTTCACTTTTGCTCCCTTTCCCTCTAACTGTTGCCTCATAGTGGTGGCAACTGCCCCACTTCTCCTGCCTGCCTGCTTATATGCAGCCACAGCTGCTTTACAGAGGGCTAGGTAGGCAGCAGCATACGGTAAGGAGTGATGGGAGGAACAGAGCTTGGAAAGCACAGTGAATGGCTTCCTGTGCAAGAGAGGAAAGCACAGCACTAGTGCAAGCTAAGTTGAGGGAAAGAGAGGGAGAGGGGAAGGTGAAGCAGTGGAGTGCAACAAAGGAACAGTGACACGAGAAACAGTGGCACAGGAAGGAAGGAAGGGAGAGCAAGAGGTGCAGCAATAGGGTGTGCAAGGAGCAAGACAAGAAGGCATGGCTGTGACACAAAGGGAGCCAATAAAAAAAGAAAGAAGGGGTGTAACAAGGTAGCAGCTGGTGAGAGAGGAGGAAGGTGAGACCACAGCAGTAGACGGCTTCTAGGAGGAGAGGTGTGGTGCAATTCATCATTCTTTGCGCTTTTCTGTTGAGGTGGTCACCTCACTATGACTAGTAGACAAGATGACTCTGCATTTTATCTTGCATAGGCATCTGGGAACTCAGCCACCTGAAGAAGAGGAAGAGGTGAGAAAAGGCAAAAGGAGAGGGTAAGTGAGGTAGATGCTTGATGTGAATCTTCAGGGCCTTTCTGAACTACACTGTTATAATGTTATTATTCCACTTTCAACATCCAATGGAATCCTGAGACTTTGCACTTTAGGAGGCGGCATTCAGAATTCTCAGCCAGAGAACTCTTTGGCCCTAGTAAACTACAAACCCCAGAATTCACAGGATGTTGAATGAGGAATAATAGCACTATATCGGTGTAGGGCGGAAAGGCCCTTCCATTTTTGGAAAGCAGAGTCAAACAATGATAGTCAAAAGATGACATCCTTTTGGAAGGAATAACAGCACATTTATTTGCCTTGGGAACATGTTATGGCCCCTTAAACTATGTCCTACTAAGTGAAATGGATCTTGCATCTTGGTAAATGCTCATATGAGAATTATATATGTGCATTTAATGTATCCTAAAGTAGAGAAAGAAAATAGTAGCTATTGGTGTGAGGGTATGAAAACGATTCTTATCAAGAAGAAGTGAAAGTAGAATACATGAACAGTTAGAGGGAAAAATAGGTTTGCCATACCCTTACACAAAGGAATACCTTTCAGAGTTTACAGAGAGAACTGTGTTAGTCTGCCACAACAAAAACAACAGAGCCTTGTGGCACCTTAAATACTAACAAGTTTTATTTGACATAAGCATTTATGGCCTGAACCAGGTTCATTAGATACAGGGAGTGTTGCCTCATTTGGCAGATTACTGTACTCATGCTTGGATGGGAGGATATAACCAGCTGGGAGAGAGGGAACTGAAATGCAGGAAGTACAAACATTGATCATTATCTGAACTGTGGTCATTAACACATTAACATGTGTTGCCAACAAAGGGAAGGATGTCATGGGGCTCAGGGAACAGCCGTTGAAGTTAAAGGGAGATAAGGAGTAAAGGGAGATAAGGAAACAGAAATGGGAGACAATTCCACTATCCTGGGGGTAGAGTTTACAATAGGTTGTCAGTCACCTCCAAACTATCTCCTGTCCCAAAGAATCTGCATAGCCATGGTAGCAACCTCCCTGGGTTGAAAATATTACTGCTTAATGCCAAGTCAGTGAATAGGAAAACATTTGCCATTCAGGCCTTGATCCATTTTGCAGATAAAAAATATTTGGATTCACTATGACTTAGACACCAGAGTTGATACAGTTCCACTGGATGTAATCTTAGTCCCTGCTTGTTCATTGTTGATGGATACTTTTCAATTTGTGCAGCCCACAGATATGGACAGGATCTTAACATGAGAGGTACTACCATGTGTACTAAATCCTTGTCCTTCCTGGCTAATTAAACAGGCCAAAGGAGGACAGGCTGGGTGGATAAAGAACATGATTAATGTCTCTTTGCAACAAGATATGATTCCAACATGCCTAAAGAAGGCTCTGGTAAGACCTCTTCTTTTTTTAAACTTCTCTGGATCCTATCATACTCCAGCATTCCATTTTGGGGCAAGGTACTAAAGTGTGAGGTGTGCTTGTCAACTCCAGGGGTTCTTGGATGAAGTGGATTATTTCTATCCATTTCAATTTGGTTTTCAGGCTTGGTTATGGGATCGAAGTAACTGTGGTCAACTTACTGGATGTCCTATGCAGGGAACTGGACAGGCAGTGTGTCTTGCTGATTTGGCTGGACATCTCAGTAGCTTTTTGATACCATCAACCATGGTGTCCTTCTGAGTCAACTCTCTGGGATGGGGCTTGGAGGTACTGTTCTACACTGGCTCTTTTCTTTTCTGGAGGGGTGCTTTCAGAGGGTGGTGCTGGGTGATCCCTGCTTGACATTCAACATCTACATGAAACAGCTGGGAGAGGCTGTCCAGAGTTTTGGGATCAGATGTCATCAGTGTGCAGATGACACTTCCACCCAGTTCCCAGAAAGCTCTTTGTGCTAAACTGGTACCTAGTAGTAATGGAGAAGATGAGGGCAAATAAACTGAAGTTTAATATGAAAAAAACAGTGGTGCTCTTGGTCATTTAAAAGATATATTTGGAAACAGGGATTCAGCCCCTGGAGAACACAATTTTGCACTTTGGGGGTACTCCTGGATTCAGCTCTGAGCCTGGAGGCCCAGGTTTCAGCAGTGACCAGGAGTGTGTTTGCACAGTTAAAACTAGTGTGCCAACCATGGCTGTTCCTGGAAAAAACAGATCTAGCTCACAGTAACAAATACCTTAGTTACATCCCATTTGGATTATTGTAATGTGTTGCATGTGGGGGTGCCTTTGAAAAGTGCTCAGAAACTTCAGTAGGCCCAAAGAACTGCAGCTAGGTTATCAACTGGGAGTGGCTACAGGGAGCGCATAAGTCTTGTGCAACTGCTCCAAGGGTCCATTCCAGGCACAATTCAAAGCATTGGTTTTGACCTACAAAGCCCTAGACAGCTTGACTCCAGGTTGTTTGAAGGACTGTGTCTCTCTTTATGAGCCCATTAGAGCTCTAAGATCATCTAGAGAGTCTCTTCTCTATATATCACCATCTTCTCAGGCTCATTTGTTGGGAAGGGTAAGGGCCTTCTTGATGGCCACTCCCAGAAACTTTTCACACCTTACTTGGTGCTGCTGGCATCGCAAGGGGATCACATGAAAAGCTTCTTCTGAGAGGCACTTGCATCCCCTCTGCTTCCCCTCCACATCAGCCCCGTGCTAGCCAGAAGAAAGCGTGAGTGCTCCACCCCTTCCTTCCGCAGCACAGCCGGGTACTTTCCCAGGCTGCGCTGGGGGAGGAAGCACGATGGCTACATGTCCGGAGTCTCTGCATGCAAGGTAAGTGCATGTGGGGCCTGGGAGAGATGCACGATCGTGCATCATTTTTGGCAATGAGCCAAAAATGATATAATGTGTGATCACCACCTACTGGCCTCGGGAGCATCGCATGATTGCAAGGACATCATGTGAAACAGTCCTTGCAATTGTGCAAAGCTCCCGAGGCCATTTCATGACAGGACTGGCGTCCGAAAAGGGCTCCAAGTTTTTGAACTCTCTCCCTTGAGAAGCCAGGATGGGCCTGTTCTTGCTCTCCTTCCATGAGTTAATCAAAACATTTTCATGCCAGCAGGCTTTTGCAAACTGACTAGGATTGGGCTTTTAATGCTGTGTGGTGTTGTTTTTAAGGTTTGCATATAGTCTTCTAATTTTTTAATATTTTAAATGTCTAATGTTTTAACTTTATAAATTGTTTAATTGTTTTTAAATCTTTTATTTATACTGTTATTAACACTTTTGTATAGTTTTTAACTTGTATTGTTTTAGCTGCCTTGAGTCCCATTATTAGGAGAAAGGCAGGGTAAAAAAATGGATAGAACAACAACAGGTAGCACAGATATCCTAGCACAGATAAGGTGAAAAACGTGTATTGTGACCCAAAAAAAAAAAAACGGACAAGGAAAAGTAAACTTTGATATTTTAGAGTCATAATAAAATATTTAATCTGTACTATTGAGTGAAATCATACTCTTCCCTGAAATTACTGCTATTTAGCCTTATTTTCCTCTGCATTTTCTACTGTGAATCAGATGGCAATTTCACTTGCAGTGTAATTCTCATGCATCTGTGGGTCTTTTCCCATCAGTAAAAGATTGATGACAAAAGATTACAGTGATCTAATAAAAATACCACTGGAAGCATCTGTGCATAACAAAGTGTTGTTGCTACCACATTAGAAATGCTTATGGCCATTTTATATTGCTCTTGTCTCCTCTATAAGGTAGATGTTCAGACCAGTGGTGACTGTCCCAAGATTACTTGGTAAATTCCATAAATTACTAGGGCTTTGAACCTGGGTCTCCTTATTCCAAGTGCAGCATTCTCGTCATTACATTATATTGGTTTTCCAAGGTTAGGGCTTGATATATAAATGGTATCAAGGCTGAAATATAATGCAAGAATGCAGTCATTAATGTGCTAATGAGATGGAAATTAGTTATTTGGATTTAGGGAACATTAATATAGCAATGCTGGTCTCTCTGTCACTGCCAAATGGAAATCTCTAGACTGTGGGCATGTAACAGAACTTCCCCTGAAGACTGTAGTGGTCTGGGAAGCTGGAAGAGTGGGAGTTGTTCCTTGACATAACATGGTGTCAAGCTGCACATGACTGAAGACAGGACCCAGGCTTTTCTTCAATCAAGGCAACAGTTTTCCCTTTAGATATTGTACAGGTTAAATAACCTAAAGGCACCATATCCCATCTGATCTTGGAAGTTAAGCAGGGTCAGCCCTGGTTAGTACAGTTGGCCCTCCACATTTGCTAGGGTTAGGGTCACCCTTGCAAAAGTGGGAAAATATGGAAATATCAAAATATGTGCGTTTGTCTGTGGGAAGGGGGCCGAGGCATAGTGGGGGGAGTGGGCACCCAGAATCTGAACTGGGGGGAGGGGTTAATTGGCTGGTGGCCCTATACTACTTCTCTTTTGCCCACCTTCTTCCTTGGGTATGTGGGGGGCATCGGGAGAAGGTTTGTGTTACTGAGAAATCAGGCTGTGATTTGTCCTTAGATAGCCAGGTGGTGGCTGGTGGAGGAGGAGAAGGCAGGTTTTTAAAAGGCTGTGCGGCCTGATCGGGACCACCGAAAGAGAAGGTCCCAGTGGTAAAGAAGCATTTGAAGTGGGGGGAACAGGAGTTCAAGAAAATTGCAAATAATCAAATCTGTGAAAGTGAAACCCACAAATGTGAAGAGCCAACTGTAGTTGGATAGAAGACCAATGAATACCAAGTGCTGTAGATTATATTTCAGAGGGAGGAAGTGGCAAAACCACCTCTGATTATTCCTTGCCTAAGAAAATGTTAAGAAAAGGTTGGACCAAACCTGTAGAAAATACTTTGTGATGTGGGTCATTAAGTGCACCTGTGAAAAGCCATGTGACTTTAGCTGAGTCATGCTGAGTCATGCTGATGAGCAATCAGGGGAGAAGGTTGCATCAGGTGTGGGGAGAATGCAAAGGCTGGCAGGATTGCATCAGCTAGTATGAGTATTAATGTAGCTGAGAGCTAGCCAACAAGTTGCACATGGTGCGTTTGCTGGAGGTTCTGTCAGAAAGAGCAAGCAAGGGGATGCTGAAATGCGTTCTGGAGATTCTTGTAAATATGTACACATTGTAACTTAAGAATAAATTGCCTCCTTGATGGAAGAGAACAATTGGTGTGGGTGACTTTTCCTGGCTACAGTGCATTGCTGCTAAGCTATTCTCTGCTGCTGGGCATGCTTCCAAAGCTGTGGGAGCAATCTCTGCTATATTTTGGGTGTGACAGAAAAGCCTATGGAATCCATGGAGTTACCATAAACTGACCAGAGATTTTCAGACACACATACGTGCACATTGTTCAGTTCCTAAACTCTCCAGCCACAGAAAAGAGACCCCTCAGATCAATCTACTGGTAACTTAGTGACATTATCATACCTTTCCTATCAAATTGTGTTGGCAGGATTATTAAGTAGGTCATGGGTGCAGCTTAAATTTTGAAGTACAGATGCCTGTCATAATAATCACCATGGTCAGCTCTTAAAGGAGAGTTCAAACACTCAGGAAAGTATTTGCAGCAGTTTTAATCTCCATGAGGAGTAGGCATTTTGTAAAATTAATGAATAGTTACCTGCCCACTCATGACCTAACCACCCTGAGATATCTCACATTACAACAGGGATAGTTCCTGGTAATACACCCAATTATCCTATTGCTGGGAAAATCTATCCCCTACTTGCCCATTCCACCAAACTCACAGCTACTGTAAGGATTGCACCTAAGTAGCTGTCAGATAAAATAAGGGGCAAGGCTTCTGTCCCTCTAATGATTGCTTGCCATGAAAGTAATACCTAATTGAATTTCCTCTTTTGCACTACCATTAAAGGAGCAGGAGCCCCGTTTCTTGTCTTAGCTAGGAAAACTACATCTAAACTTGGAAGAGACATGGTGAGGGGAGGGTGTTGTCATTCCTGCTCATTAAACAGTCCCAGAGCTTCAACCTCGGGAGCCCTGGGTCCACTCCATTGCTCATGTTGGTTGCACTTCTGGGGAAATCTCTTGAAAATAGTCTGTTTTAGAGCCAGTTAACTGTCAGGTGGTATATTTCAATGAAAGTTAAGAAGGCTCATGAAAGCAACAATTACAGGCAGAGATGTCCTGTCTCCCCCCCCCATATTCGGTGGATATATGGAAGTGATAACCAGGGCCCTTTCCGCAACTCATCTTTTTACGGAGCTGGGGTGCGGGGATCACGCGAGCAGCCTCTAGCAAGAGGCTCTCGCATCCCAGTTCCTTTAGCTCCACAGCTGCTGCCTGCTCGTGAGAGAGCCCCTCCTCTTCCTTCCTTCCTGCTAGGGCAGGAAGTGTGAGCACTGCGACTCCAGAGCTCCACGTGCATGGCAAGTGCACACGGGGCCCCAGAGCAATATGCAATCGCACACCATTTTCATCTTGCAGCCAAAAATGAAATAGTGGGTGATTGGTGCATGCCAGGGCATGGAGTGTCATGTGATTGTGAGTGCATCATGTGGACTGCTCCTTGCAGTCGCACGACGCTCCAGGGGCCCTTTCGCATGGCAAATGCCATGTGAAAAGGGCCCAGGTCTCCAGGTAGCAGGGAACAAAAAGACAAGACTTCCACTGGAATCAAACTGAGATGATGACTGAGTCAGAGAACTGAGCTGGGGCTGTGAAGCATTTTGCAGATTACCAAGCTTCTCTGGAATAGATGAAAGGGGAGCAGTGGACTTCCATGTGTATGTTGGAGTTTTAAGCAGTGAGCTTCCTCCTAACCTGAGCCTGAATATTTGAAAGTAAATGCAAATATTGCAAAGTATCAAAAAGTGTCAAGCAAAGCTGAGAAAACTTACCCTTATTGGATTATAGTTCACAGAATGCCCCAACCACTATGGATATTGGTCAAGCTAACTAGCAAGCCAAGACACTGTGGTCCAAAAAAACTCTGGCCTCCAGTGATTTCATCCCAACAGAAACCAAACCCAAGGAATGCATTATTAGTTTTCACCATTCTGAGAATTGGGGTTATGTCAGTAACAATTTTTTTCAAAACTGTTTTCTAATTCCAAACACTAGAAAGGACCTTTTGATATTGCAATCTGGGTGAATAGTTCACAAGAGGTAAGGACACTGACCCAGTTCAGGGCAAACAGAGAGCTTGTTGAGACTTAGCTGCTACTGGCCCGTAGTTCAGACTAGGTCAGTTTGGCTTCCAAACTAGTATATGGAGTCTTATTATTTCAGTCTATACAAGGGGAAGAGGAACCAGAAAGGAACACTCAGTTCCAGACTTTAATTCCTAGAGGAGGAGAAACATGCCTGTAAGGCACTGTACACCTGGCAGAATTTACCTCCCGTGTTTGATGAACTGCGTTGACCTTTACTAATGTTGGAAGTATTTCATTTGTGACAAGTTTGAACCACAGGAGACCAATGGAGTAAATGCTATAAATGCTGTGTAATCTCTACATTTAATCTACCATTCAAATATATACATGTCTCTAGAATTAAAACATATCTGTCCTTAACATCATCATGTAGGATTATGGTACAAGGACAAATTTTATTTTGTATGCATGCTTTAGGAATCCATGATTGGCTGAAACTTCAAATAGATATGGCAGGATCAGCCCAAATTTTGCTGTGTATGGTGAAGATTAAAATGGCACCATCCCTTCTGCACAAAGAAGTCAGTCAGAGTGAAAGCTAAATTGTTCTACCTATGGTGACCCTACGGTAAACTTATCATGGGGTTTTCTTGGCAAGATTTAGTCAAGGGGGTTTACCTTTGCCTTATTCTGAGGCTGAGGGAGTGTGACATGTCAAGGTCAGTCAGTCTGTCCATGGCTATGCAGGGATTCAGACTCTGGTTTCCAGGGTCATAGTCCAAACCTCAAACCACTACATAGCACTGGTTCTTCCTCTTCGTATCTGACTTTTCCCCCAATTTGAGACTTGAAGCAACTTACAACAAATTAAAAAAACACATGCTTCAAATAAATATTCAGGTGCGGAACAACATTCTCTACCATACCTGAGGACAACAAGCTATCTAGACTGGCACTCAGGAAACCCAGCTTTAGGAGTTTGTGTAACCATGTCTAGCTTTAAAGAGATTTCTTAGAACAAATAAATGTTTTCCATTCTTTTATATTACTAAGAATATCCAGAGTAGTTATTTTTGTTTTATAGTATGCAGTATTCTATTGCTATAAACACCAAATATGTCTTCAACTTTGAAGTAAGTAAAGCAATACATATTACTGTCTAACAAGATGACTTAAAATATTTAAGTCCAGATGTCACTGGGTCAATTCTAGGTCAGAAGTCTTTAACACAAATGTGAATGGATTTTTTTTAAACTTCCACTAAGTAATTGTGAGGTATTCTCTGACAGAATTTAAAAAAGATTTCAGAAATCTGCAGAATACTAGTGTATTCAGGAACAGGGTCAGGGTTATAGTCCTCAGGTATAAAATAGACCTTTTGTTGGGACAACCACAGAATAATTTTTTTTAAATTGCAGTGTTACTGGCAATCTGCTAGCAACACAATTCAGCCTCTTTCTGCTGAATTTTCTCTTTGAAATCCAAAAGGGGCTACTAAAGGTTCAACCAGGTTGCCTCAAAGTATCAAGAGTTTCCAATTCATTGGTTTTGATTGTATCTGCATATTCACAGGTTGTCATCCAGCCCTTTTTTAAAAACCTGCCAGGTTTCCCTCCCCTTCTCTCTGCCTAGCGTCCTCCCTGCTGATCATATGACACATCCAGCCTCATGCAACATTTCAGAAACTGATTCACACTGATTCACACCTATTCCCATTGACCCTCTTTTTAAAATTCAGGAGTTACAGTCCAAGTGCTAAAATGCTTTAGTAATAACATACTAGCTAAGCATTAAGATCACTTTGCTTTTGTGCCCATACCTCTTGATTCCTGATAAATCTGTATCCTTGAAATGGCTGTTGTTGCTGTGTGTATTCAAGTCATTTCTGACTTATGGTGACCCTAAAGGGAACCTATCATGGGGTTTTTTTGGCTGACTTTGTTCAGAGGGGGTTCGCCCTTGCCTTCCTCTGAGGCTGAGTGTGACTTGACCAAGACCACTCAGTAGGTTTCCATGCCTGAGTAGGGATTCAAACCCTGGTCTCCCAGTGTTCTGGTCCAATGTTCAAACCACTATATGATGATGGCTCCCTTTGGAAACCATTTGGAGAAGCAATTGTGGCAGGATCCTGAAGAATCTCTCCAGCTGCCTGTTCTTAATGCACCCTGTGACCAGGAGAGCACTGCAGATGTCATTCCCTTGTGCCCCAATCTGCAGCACCTTGGAAACCCTTCAATTGAGGTGCTACCAGGCTGAATGGCATAGCCAGTAACGAGCAACTCCAAGCATAAGAGTCCAATCACATCTGGAGGGCAGCACTTTGCCCAACCCTGTTTTAGGATATATTTGAAATTAATTTGGAGAGGATGGGTAGTTTTAAATGCATTTGGAAAAACCTTTATTGCCTTCCAGGTCATATGTACATCAAAACACTATTCATTATGCAGGTACAAACAGTCATGTGCTGTTCCGCACTGGTCTGTTATAGCGCTATTATTCCACTTTCAACATCCTATGGAATCCTGAGGTTTGCAGTTTGCAATCCTGAGGCCTCAAAGGCCCCTCCCTAAACTTGCAAACCTCAGGATTCCATAGGATGTTGAAAGTGGAATAATAGCCCTATAACAGGCCAGTGCAGAAATGGCCATGGTGAGGGCCAAACTGATTAACTTGTATAAAATCCACATATGTGCAACTTGTGCATTTAAATCCCCTATATCTCATTGTGTAAAGATATGCAATGGATTTGGTTATTTTCTTTTGAACCAATCCTTAATTTGAAAATGAAATAATATGGAACTTGCTAACAGAGAAGATACATTCAGGCTCATGTTTCTTGACAATTTTTAAAGATTTGTCTTTGATTTTCATTTAAGCATCTGCCATAAATATGTTCAGAAACAGCAACAATGATGGAGGAATATTAATTTATTTTAAGAGCAACTTTTCCAGGTTATTTTTCCTTCTTTTTCAAAAGTTCAAGGTAGGAAGAATTTCTGGTTTCCTCAGATAAAAAAAAAAAAATGAAAATTAGGTTCACTAGTAAATGGATTGACAGTTAATATTTCAAAATATATTTTTTACAATTGAGCAATGAGCAACATTCATGTTCAGCATGAAATGTCGGAGTTGCAAAAGTATAATATGTTTAAATTTGTGACTGCAGTGAGGTGTTTAAGCACAATTTTTTTTTTAACAAATACGGTATTTCAGTATATATGTTCCTGGTACATTTCTAGGTATTTCATTTCTACCACACACATGAAGACATTTTTTTCTTGCCGATCATAAAAATCTGTGCATCCTTCCAAATCTTTATGGATCCATTTAGGGTTTCAGTGGGAGTTCATGGAATAAGAACTTTGTAATACAAGGTACGGAGTCGCATGTAATCCGATGCATCTGACAGGCGCTCAAACTTTTTCCATCTGTTAAGCAATTGGGATGCTATGGATTGCTGGGCTGCTCTTGCTAAATATAGTGTACATTCAATGTGATTCAATGGCGTTGCCATGCCAGGTTTTGACCCTGTCCACAGTAGTACCACAGCTGTGTCAGCAGGATCCAAATGAAAATGGTTCATGCTCGAGAAAACAACAGACAATGCCTTGGCTATTGTGTGCTCAGCATATGAGTTTTCTTTTACAATTAAGATAGGAATAGCTGCCAAACAGCTATTTTGTTGCCAAAGCTGTTCCTGTAGCAAACAGCATTCTCTTCTCTAGTTGCTACTGTTAGGAAAGCTTTGTAAAAGGAGTGACTCCATTGGCTGCAATGTTCTATGTTCTCTCCTCTTGGCTGTACAGGTGCTTGTAAAGGTTAGCATCAAAGTCACTTTATTTACACATTCCTTGGATGTAACTTCCAGTGCTTCTTCCTAATGTTGTTATTCAAACAGTCTAGAAAAAACCCTAGATCTGCATAAACCTTAGGAACCCAGGTGTCAGACTGCCACCTCTTTTTCAAAGAGTTCTTGAAGAATCCAGCAGTACTGTAAATAATGGTATTCATAATAGTGGTTGGCACTGGAGTTTGGAAAATTTACTTTTGGGACTACAAGTCCCAGAATGCCCCAAGGAGGCAGCACAGTTAGTAGATTCTAGGAACTGTGGTCCAAAAAGTAATTTTTCCAGGCTCTGGATAGTATAAAGTGGACCAGGATCTATTAGTGGCTCTCTGGATGATTTGAGATCTCCTGGCTCACATATAATAAATATAGGTGTAAGTTAAAAACAGCTTGGTATAGTGGTTTGAGCATTGGACTATGGAGACCAGGATTCGAATCCCCACTTAGGCATGGAAACCCATTGGGCTCCTTGGGCAAATCACACTGTCTCATCCTCAGAGGATGGCAAAGGCAAATCTTCTCTGAACAAATCTTGCCAAGAAAACCCCATGATAGATTCATTTTAGGGTTGCTAGAGTTGGAAATGACTAGAAGGCACACAATAACAAAAACAGTTCATGACTCCTTTTGGATTATTTGGTTGCCGCTCCACATCAGTATTATGTTATTCATAAAATAGGAGTGCCAATTGCTTGGCTTGCACCAGGTCTTCGTTTGTTCTGCTGACCATAGTTATAATTTTGTGTTGGAATCCCTGAATTGTAGCAACTTAGATGTACTGGTATTTCTATGGGTTCTGCACTGTATGTGCAGAATCAGATTTATGTCCTATGCATGAACAAGTTCTTCTATGAACCTGATTGGATATTTTTGTCCAATGTCCAAATTTGGTTCAAAACCATGGGAGCAGAGTTGGGCACATAGTGCCATTGAATACATGGATGAATACCCTTGATCAATGCTCATCTGTCTGTCCCTGTTGAAAATGCTAGCAGTGCTATTTCAGTGCATTTGACTGTGTATTTATTTGTGTGTGCCATTACATGTTCAGCTGTACAACACTGCCATTTGGCACAAGGATGATGTAGCACAATTAATGAGTAACTGCACATAAATACATTTACATTATGCAGGTCTGAAGTAGGCTCTTGTGTTACTACGGTTCAGGCCTACCCAGTGATAGCACTAGATATCTCTTTTTGATATCAAAACAATTTGGCCTTCCTCTGCCACCCCGCTCCATGTGTTTGTGAGGCCTCCGGACAAGCACGTACACAGGCGCGGCTGGTAAGTGTTGGACATTCCATTCTCCACCTAGGCAGGCAGAACAAAGCCACTCCATTGCTTCAGGGGCCTCCCTGCAAACACCTCTTGCTTAAGCGCGACTCTAAACAAAGACGCCTGGCCTCGAGCCAATAGTCTGACAATGCTGAGCTATTTGCATACTGGCTATACTATTGTTAAATCTGCGCTAAGCCCATCATGTTAAACTTGACCTTTGCCAAAGCTTTGTCCTGCTCCAAACTCGCATTGTTCTCACTGAGTGAGGCATGGCCTGTAGGCACAATTCACCCTATAAAAACTCCCTGATTCCGAGATCACCTCGGATCACTCCTGAGTTTCATCCAGCCTTGCTGCCGCTGTGTCCAGCAAGTTTTCCCCTCAGTGAACCGTGCTGAGCTCTCATCCTTGCAATCTTCAACTCCTCCAGGACTACGAGAAAAGGTGTCATATCACCCATCTCCCCTGAAAACTCTTATTTCTAATTCCTAGTTAGCTGTGTGGTTGTGGTGTCTTTTCTGTTGTTTGTCCTTTAATAAAGATATCATTTTTGCTAGTTTAAAACTGTCTGACTGCTTAACTGACCTGACCCCGTAGACATTGGGTTACAAGATCCCTGCTAAGTTACCCTGCCTCTCGCTAGCTAAAGAGAGTGCTTGAGTTAATTTCCCCATCTTGTGTTTTTATTTGGTTATTTGGGCGCCCCTCCCGGAACCCCCAGAGAACAGGCTAACACTTGGACATAGTAGGTAATTTTCTCCATCCTTAAACCACTATGTTGTATCTGGCTCTGCCTCCACCCCCAATTTCAGCTGATAGAGCAAAGATTGTAGCAGGGGGGGGAGGGGAAGGGGAAGGGGAGGGAAAATCAAAGTTGGCTCTGTCAGCCAGAAGTCTGTCTGTTTCTATTTTCTGAAATTATACCTCTTGGTCAAACAGGGAAGGAACATTGATATATTTTCATTCAATGATTTAATGTCTATGATTTCATTAATATAAATCTACTATATATTTAAAAGATGTGTTTCCCATGAGCAATGTAGTCAAGGTGGTCCAACCTGGGAATTCTTGATTCAGTTCAAAGCTGAGCTACAGAACCATTTGTCTTGGGCCAGCTTCTAGCTCTCTGCTTTAGCTGCTCTCTGTGCAAAATGTGGCCTCTCAAAGCAGTACAGACAAATGAAACTGTGCATTTTCAAGCACTCTGTGCAGAAGAAGTGCTATAGAAATGAGTGATTCATACTAAGTGCTACATGTGTCTCTGAGGTGCAAAGGTCAAAGAGGTGGAAAGCATGACAAGCATCAGGGAGCATGAAGAAAATCTGCTAAAAGCCATGTCCTGCCCACTTGTAGGTGCAACCAGGAACAAACAGATGAGACAGACCTCAAAATCTTTCTGCTTTTCTTTCTCCTGGCCCAAGGTAAATGGAGGGAGGCTAAATTCCAGTTCTGCTGGAAGAAGACAAGCTCTTGTGTCTGAAATCTGCCATTTCCTACACAAGCAACAGTATCAGGCAGGATACTGTTTAAAATTCCCTGCCTTCTCTAAGGCCATTTCCACACTATGGCCCTTTTCACACCTTACCTTTTCCCAGTGCTGGCCTGCGGGGCTCATGTAGGAGGAACACTTCAGAGGAACACTCTCGCATCCCTCCTGCTTCGGCTCCACAGCTGCTTCCTGGTTGCGCGAGCGCCCCACCTCTTCCGTTCGCAGTGCAGCCTGGAACCTTCCAGGCTGCACTGAGGAGAGGACGCACGACCGGCCAGGCTCCCGAGGCTCCGCACACAAGGTAAGTGCGTGCGGGGCCCCAGAGCGATGCACGACCACGCAGCGTTTTTGGCTCTGAGCCAAAAATGAAAAAATGTGTGTGCAGTCTGCGTCAGGCCCTTGAGTGTCACACAAGTGTGAGTGCGTCGTGTGGACCGCTCCTCACATTTACGTGATGCTCAAGGGGCCCTTTCGCTTCAGAAATGCCATGCAAAAACAGTCTATCCTGTTATACTGCTATTACTCCACTTTCAACATCCTATTGAATCCTGGGGTGTGCAATTTAGGGAGGGTATTTAGAATTCTCAGCCAGAGAGCTCTTTGGCCTCAATAAACTACAAGCCCCAGAATTCCACAGGATGTTGAAAGTGGAATAATGGCACAATAACAGTGTAGGGCGGAAATGGCCTAAAAATCATGCTTGGTAGTGCCTTCCCTTCGTTTAGGATCAAAGTTCAGGCAGCAATAAGCTGAATCATATTCTGGCTTTCTCCGGCTCTCTGACTCACCCTTCCATCATCTATTTATTTATTTGTTTCAATGTGCATACAAATAAAGAGCAACTCCACTGCTACTTTTTTCAGCTTCGGTGCTATCAGTGCTGACAAAGCCTAGATTGAATGAATGTGGATGAGGTGGAACTCCTGTTCCTTGATTTGTCCACTGGCTCTATTCCCCATATTTGGTCAGGGAGATGTGATCGCGGTCCTGAAGCTCCCTATGAAATAATGAGTGATGATTCATGCAAGATGTTTGAAATGAAATGACACCCCGTGTTTAAGGGATAGGGCTTTCTCATGGCAAAACACAATCTTGGCATATTTGCTGTCTTCAGCGCTTCCTTTTGCTCTGCCAAGTCTGCGACTGGGCATCACGCAGAGATCTAAGACATTGTGATGACATGAGCCTTGAGTTTTCCTGCGGTATGTTTTTGCAAAAGCTCAGAGAGATTTTCTGACAGTTCTTTGGTGAGATTTCTCACTTTCCCAGACTTTTGATGCACAGCTCAGCATGTATGCTAAATAAAAAGAGAGAAGCAACAGCAATTTAAAAAATCACAGTGCCTGAGAATCCAAGGGAAATAATTGAAGCAAGGACAACAAGAGAGGAAAAAGACAGTTGAGAAAACTTGCGTGTAACCAGACCCTGAATTTCTGCTCAATGATATTCTGTATCATTAAGGGAGTTGTTTTTTAATTTTTTTATTTTTCTGCTTTTGTGTAACCTCCCAGCTTAACTTGCCTATTGTTTGAAGAGATGAGTCAGCAGTTTCATTCTGCTTTAGGAATGTATTCAGAAACAGGAATCCCACTGACTCAGGAGTTCTGATACCCGTCCATTTTGTAAAACCACAACTCAAAGGAGCAACCTCATAAATTAGTCAGGTTCAGCGCTACTAAGCTACAAAAGGAGAAAAATAAACTAAAAAAGCCAGCCCCAGCAGAGATGGCCCTGACATTTCAAAATGGAACAATGTATCTTGTTTTGCAGCCAAGACAATGATATCTAATTTTTTCAGAAAGTTCTTTGATTCAGTTAAGTGGAGGGATCAAATGGATTTTTGAAGGTCATAAACCTACGCTTAAGTTCACTGAGACTGAACAAAAAAATGGGTGAATGAATGCCATCTATTTTGGCCCCCATGTGAAGTTACATCCATTCAGTTCTGATGTTCATAAAGCATAGTTTTGATATTCAGAAGATCTGTGAATACCCAGATTTTTAGGATCAAAACTGGCCCTATAATAAGGCATAGTGTGGCAACTACCTCAGGCAGTACATACTGGGAGTCTTGTTCCAAGACCTCTAAACTAGCTTTGTTGTTCTTGGTAGTTGCTGTCAAGTCAGCTTAGGCCGTTTCCACACCAGGCAATTAGAACGGGGCAGCGCGTCCTCTCACGGAGGTCGTCTGCACCTTGGAGTGGACTAGGAGCAGACTACTTACTGGAGATCTGCACCTCAATCCACTCCAAAACGACCCCAAGTGGTCCTCCAGCATGTTTTCTAAAGACAGCAAAAAACAGGTCTTTATTTTCCTGGAACGTGCCATTGCGTTCCTGCTCCCTTGTGCAGATTCGCAGGCTCACACCAATGCGAGCCTGCAATCTGCGGAGGACGGGCTTTGGGCGTGGTGAGCTTCAGCAGTTGGTTGGGACCCATGACCAACTGGAAGACTCCATTTTGGAAGCCGGAGCAGTGTGGATCTACAGACCTTGCACTGCTCTGATTCGCCCTGGACCAAGGAGGAGCCCTGCGGAAGGGCTTCAGGGACAGTCCGTGTTGCTTCGGACCCCAGAAGAAGCGGTAGGTAACAGCACAGAGCGATTCCCTCGCCTCATGCGGAAAGGGCCTTAGACTCATGGCCACCCTATGAAAGACAGTCCTCAAAGACACTCTGTCATCAACAGCTCAAGTACTGCATAGCCAGAATTGTGGCTTCCTTGACTGAGATTATCCAAAAATACCCTAAAGGCACCAGATCCCACCTGATCCTGAAAGCTAAGCAGTGTCAGCCCTGGCTAGTACTTGAATGGGAGCCCATCAACAAATACCAGATGTTGTAGGCTTTAGTTCAGAGGATGGAACCAGCCAAATCACTTCTGAATATTCTCTGTCTAAGAAAATCCTATGAAATTCATGGGGTTGTTGACAGGTGACTTGAAGGCACATGCATGTACACCCCCGCCTAATCCTGTCTTCCTCTTTTCTCACTTTTCACCTTACCATTATCATCTTTTCTAATGAATCATATCATCTCATAATATGGCCAATATACAACAGCCTCAGGCTAGTCATTTTGGCTTCCATGGAGAATTCAGGCTTGGTTCAGGCCCTTTCCACACCTTAATTTCTTCCAGAGCTGGGATCACACAAACAGCCTCTGGCAAGAGGCTCTCATGACCAGAGTCCTTCGGTTCTGCACGAGCTGCCTGCTTGCACGAGAGCCCCACCTCTTCCTTCTGCAGCGCAGCCTGGGATCTTCCCAGGCTGCGCTGGGCAGGAAGCGTGACTGGTGCGGCTCTGGAGGCTCCGCACACCAGGTAAGTGCATGTGGGACCCGGGAGCAATGCGCGATCATGCACAATTTTCAGCTTCTAGCCAAAAATGAAAAGGTGTGCAATCGGGGCTTGCCGGCCCCTGGAGTGTTGCGCAATTGTGAGTGCGTTGTGCAGATCGCTCCTCACAATCGCATGATGCTCCAGGCACCCTTTCACATGGAAAATGCCTTGCAAAAAGGGCCTCACTTTCAGATCCAGTTATTGGTCATTTCAGCCATCCATGGTATCCGCAGAACTTTCTTCCAGCATCAGCTGTCCCATCATCAGTAAGAAGATAAGATTCAACTACCAGTGAAGTTGACTTTTGTACATGGAGTTCAGCAGAGAGGAGGGAAAGTGACATATTGACCATCTCAGGCCAGAGGAAAAAGCCTTGGTTTGACTCTGCCTGGGATTTGTTGCTGTTGTTACTTGTAGTTGTTGTCATATGCCTTCAAGTCAACTCCAACTTATAGTGAATCCACCTTATGGCAACCTTAGTTTTCTTCACTGCCCAGCTTTCAAAACAATGCATAGAAACTAGAAATACTGTGACATAGGTTATTCTGACTTTGGTATTTAATTATATTTTTACCCTTGAGCATCTCATCTGGTTTCTTCATGGCTGCCTTTCCAAATCTTAGTCTTCTGATTTCATCCTCAAAAACCACTCCACTCTCCCTCCTTCATTCTCCTGCTTGCTCTCTTTTTCTTTCTCTTTCCTTCTTCCCCCTTAAGCCTCAGAAGCAGCCTAACTTACAGAAACCTGGCAGGTGTAACTTTTCTTGGCACGGAGATAAAGCAATGAAGAAACTGGCAGCTGGTGAATTTCTACTGTTGTTAAAGGCACAGGAGCAGAAGGACTGAAACACCAGACACTCAAGTCATGGCTCAGTTGGATTTTCAGGAAACACTACAGCAATACATTTGGAAGCTATCTGGGTAAATATCTTTCCTCAGCACTGCTGTGAGCTGAAAGAGATCTGTGTTTTTAAGCGGTATAAAAGCAAGCTCTCTTCTTCTCTTTATATACTTATGTAGAAACACAGAGGCACACATGCTTGTCTTCCATAAAGTGAACAAGAGGTTCATAGTAAATTAGCACTGAGCAAGACTAACTTGAAGAGCCAGTGTGGTGTAGTGGTTTGAGCACCACAACCAGGGTTTGATTCCCTGCTCAGCTATGGGAACCAACTCAGTGACATTGGGCATGTCACACACTTTCACCCCCAGAAAGCCCTGTGATAGGTTTGCCTTAGGATTGCCTTAAGTTGGAAACAACATAAAGGCACACAACAAGAACAACAACAAAGACTTACCAGGGCCCCCAAACTGTTTCCCCCCAAAGCCTCTAGCTGGTTTTATTATAATGAGAAATTTATAAGCAAAAGAATCAGTGGTAAGGGTGAAGCTGCAAGGTGTTGCACCATCTCCAAGCAGCACGGTGTGAGCCACCAATTGTGTGATGGAACTTGTGGCCCTTGTTTTTTAGAGAGAGACTCAACACAGGGAGGCAGGTCATTATCAACTGCTTGCTGGTACATTTTTACAGAACACTGAAAACACAGTAATGTCATTAAAACAATCATCATTGTCCTTGCCATCATCCTCCAACTAAAGCTGGTGACAACCTGGGTACCCTGAAAGCAACAGGGAAATAATTATCATTTTGTACAGTTATGATTGATAATTTCTGAAGGGCTCAAATGCATAGGAATCTTGGTGATCCAATTTTGCCCAATCATTTCAAGGGGAGCTCACACACCTGCCCCTGGTGTTTCAGGGTCCATGAGAATAACTGAGGCATTTCTACAAAGAGTTTGCAGCATTTCACTCCCCCTAGTTTACATTGTATTTGCATGTGTGTTTTTTTTCAAAATCACAAACTTGAAAACAAACAGGTAGGGCTTGTGTATTTAATTATGTAGCTGCTTTGTTATCTGAACTGGCATTCCTTGCCTTCTCTACTTCCTCATCCTGATTAGCAAAGTCAGTTTTGAATCTATTTTTCCCCTCCAAAAGCAGCCAAGCTACTCTGCAAATGTTACGTCTTCTCTCTTGTTTTATATCATATCCTTTAGCCATTTCGCTGATGAAAACCAGCACACATGTGGCAAAGCAAAATCTGACTGTGGTCAAGATGACAGAAGTTATTAATGAGGAGGAAAACATAAGCTAGGTCAGGCAGCAGCAGGAGTTTGCTTTTGCTTGAGCCTACTGGGTCAGAGAAAGGAGGTGGCTGGCGTGGTGGTCCTGTACTTCCTTTCTTGCCCATCTCCTTTCTTGGGTGTGTGTGGGTACAGGGTTTGTAGTGCTAAGAATTTGGGCAGAGAACTTGGCTGGCTAGGCAGAGGCTGGTAGAGGAAGAGGAGGACCAGAGGTCAGTTTTTAAAGGGCTATGCAGCCTGATTGGAGCCACCAAGAGGGAAGTTCCCCCTCCCCAAAAAAAGCACCTGAAGTGGGAGGGCAGGGGTTGGAGAAACTTGCAAATAATCAAATCCATGAATGTCAAACCTGCAAGTGTGGAGGGCTGATTGTACTTAACTGAGGGCAAACTATTTTTGCACTTTGAACTCAGTTTAAAGCAACTGAAGTAAGCTGAAGACATGGGGCAGGGGAAGAGGGAGGTGAAGACAGAACGTGGAACTTTTTAAAAGCTTTTGAAAAAATGAGATGACAAAGGATTAATCAGAACTATACTTGCCAAATTGTGACAGTTGGAGGGTATACTATATCTCAGTTTCTCCTAGCATACTTACAGAGTATGACAATCAGAGTACTGCAAAGCAGTGGTGTTGTTATGCTGGCTATGATATCCCAAATGGGGGCTCCTAGATATCACTTTGATATCACTTAATTCGGCTCTGGCTAGACCTGCTCGGCAGCCCCGCTGCACGTGTTTGGGTTGTTTTCCGAAACAGGCACGTACTGGCTGCAGCTGATTAGTCCACATTCCATTCCCCATTCAAGCCAGCAACTCTTAAGCCTCACGTCGCTTCAGGGGACTCCCATACCCGCACTCCACAATAGTGGCGTGGTTTCCCGCCAAACCATACTTTCCAGAGGGCCATCAACTCTCCAGCCACTCTTTTGGTTTTCAAAGCAAATCCCATCATGTGAACACTGACCTCACCAGATCCTTTTGTCTAGCATCGAAACTCCTTTCATTCCTATTTGGCTTGCCATAGCCGACAGGCATATTCCATCCTATAAAAGGTCCTCATTTTGGAACTTCTTTGGTTCACCTTGAACATCCATCCCGTCCTGATGCCGGTTTGTTCAGGAGTTCCCCTCAGCATCCAGCTGAGCCCATCTTCCTCCGCTCCCGTTTCTTCAGGACAACGTGACTAGGTGTCATATCACCTGTTTTTCCTTTAACTTCTTTTCTTTTCCTTTAAGTTAGTTAGTGTGTGTGTGTTGCTCATTTTGCTGTGTATGTTTAATAAAGTCGTTACCTGTTCATTTTAAAACCCCTTTGGCTGTCTCTCTGACCTGAAGCCGTAGACACAGGGTAAAAGATCTCGCTACGTTACCCTGCCTTTTGCTAGCTGAAACGGTGCTCTGAGTTCTAATTTCCCCATCTTGGTATTTCAATTGGCAAAGCCGGGCGCCCCTTGCGGGACCCCCAATTTTCAGGGTAACAGTGTGGCTGGACTGGACCATGGGAAAATGTCTAGAGTTCTGAAACCCAAGGACCCCCTAAATTACATCAAGAAATAGCAGGTAAAAATGGAATGCAGGTAGGCCCAGCATCAGCGTTTAGGTCAGCATGGGCATGTCAGAACCCACCTGGGCTTACAACAATCATCACAGTATCTTTCCTTCCTCCCTCCCTCCTGTGGCGCACACACCATATATCTTATCTTTCCAAAAATAGGACTCAGGGCAGCTCAAAACAACATCAAAGAAACCTACAAACAAATTTTAATAGTGAGAAGATATTGAAAACACAATTTAAAATGCATTTTGTCATCTTTTTTTTCCAGCAAAACTTTTATTCAAAACTAACAATATGCATGTGTGAAATGAAACCACCAAGTCAGGTAAACCTTGTAAAGGTGAATATTTTGAACCTTCTAGAGACCACTTGAAAGCACCTTCCAAAGTACATCTAGGGGTTAATTTTGCTTTCACCAACCCTTATTATTCTTATGATTTCCATTTTGCTGGCAAAAGCCACGTTTATTCTTTTATTTATTTATCTATCATTTTTGTATATTATTTTAATACAAAACAAATATTTAAAAACAGTTTCTCCATCATATTTTTATCTACATACATGAAAGTTTACTGTATTTTCTTATCCTCCTACAGTTCTACTTAGAATCTTAGTATTAACATAAATGTTACCAGTTGTTTACGTACTACAACATTTGTCTTTTAATAACCTTCAATCCAGGTCCTTATGTACTGGATATTCTATTAAGTAACCTTAAGACTTTAGTACATATTTTCTTAAAACCCTTTGGAATATAATAATGTATTTTTACCCAACTACTCATTCTCAAATGCTCTTTGTATGTTACTTATATATTGTGTTGGAGGTAATTATCTATTGGAGCCCACTCATTTTTTATGCCTTCTTCTGTCTGGTTTCTTAATTTTCGTGAAAGAGCATCTGCTATTTTCATCTCTTCTTTGAAACCACTGCTCATTTTTAGGAACATCTTCATTTTTCCAAAATTTTGCAAATTCTATTCTCGCAGATGTTATCATATATAGTATGATTCTCCAGTACTTCTTGTTGGTTTGATTATCTATTCCATCATCTTATTTTTAAATATGCAGTAGATTTTTAAAAGGCTGGCCCATTCCTAAACTGCAAACCTCAGGATTCCATAGGATGTTGAAAGTGGAATAATAGCACTATAACAGGCTAGTGCAGAAATGGCTGTGCATAGCTGCCAATGCCCATTGTATGGGTTTCACTTTTAAAATACATTATCCTTTTCTACAGTTAAATATGGCATATTCCCAATTACACATCAGGACAGTGGATCTCAACTCTGTTTTATTCCTGTAGCTGTGACAGTGTATGATTCAAAGGAAGTTCACATGGGAAACTGCACATTTCATTTTTTTTTCTTTTTCTTACCACTGTTGTAAAATAGAGTCCATTCTTCCCTGATTCCATTTTGGGGAATCTAATCTAATTACAATTGATTATGAACAAATACGTTATAAAGCATGAGGGAGAAATGTTAACTGTGAGCATCACTGAATTAATATACATGGCCATCTAAAGGGCCTCTTCATAAGACAATAGATTTAGGGGCCAAAATTATCTAACCTTACCACTAGTGTAAAACATATTATTGCCTGCTCGAAACCTAAAATGAATTCTTTCAACTCATTCTAATTATATGATATTCCAAATTTTTCATGTGCAAATCCAACTGAAGATAGACACATACAAAATATAGCGTACAGGCGTCTGGGCGGGAAATAAGATTCTTGTTACATTTAGTTATATATTTTTTAATTTATTTATAGTAATGAGCCAGAGAGACCCTTTGTTTCAGTGTAACATAAGCCTAAATTATTTGTAAAAAACAGATAAGTCTTGGCTTTCAGGTATTCCATTGATATGCTCTTGAGATATAATAAAATGCAACCTGGCATTAATGATATCACTTATAACATGTTCTTTGTCTTGCAGTTACTTTATTGGGAACAGAATGTCCAGGGAGACATATTTGTATGAAGAAAAACAAAATGATATAGTCAGAGTTCAGTACAAAATAAGGATCATGATAATATCATACAGCCAGGCCTTTATTTAATTTGAGGATATTTAATGAGAGCCAACCTGGCAGTGCTGATAAAAATTCTTTTGCAAGGATGACTTCACAATCCACAAAAGGCTTCCTTCTTCTCCATCACAGAAAGAGCTAACACAAGTTTATTTTTCGGATTACCATTTCCAGAATCCCCCAGGCAACTAGGAATTGCATTGCAAAGTAGTAGAAATGTTTTCAAGAACAGATGACAAGTTATCCATTGCAGAATATCTTGAGGTATCCCATAAATTCAGAATCAAAAAAATCATAGAATTGGAAGAGACCACAGGGGCCATCCAGTCCAACCCCCTGCTATGCAGGAACACACATCAAAGCACTCCCAACAGATGGGATAGTCAGCATCCAGCCTCTGCTTAAAAACCTTGACATCCAGCCCCTGCTTAAAAACCTCCAAAGAAGGAGACTCCACCACACTCCCAGGCAGCATATTCCACTGCCGGACAGCTCTGACCATCAGGAAGTTCTTCCTGACGTTCAGGTGGAATTTTCTTTCATGTAGCTTGAATTCATTGTTCCTGTCCTGTAGCTTGAATCCATTGCTCTTTGTCCTAGTCTCTGGAGCAGTGGAAAACAAGCCCACTCCCTCCTCAACATGACATCCCTTCAAATATTCAAACATGGCTATCATATCCCCTCTTAACCTTCTCTTCTGCAGACTAAACATACCTGGCTCCCTAAGCCAATTCTCATAGGGCATGGCTTCCAAACCCTTCACCCTCCTCTGGACATGCTCCAGCTTGTCGATATCCTTCTTGAACTGAGGTGCCCAGAACTGGACACAGTATTCTAAATGAGGTCTAACCAAAGCAGAATAGAGTGGTACCATGACCTCCCTTGATCTAGACACCATACTCCTGTTGATGCAACAAGAATTGCATTGCCTTTCTTCGCTGCATCATCACACTGCTGACTCATGTTCAGCTTGTGATCACTTTCATTGTCATGGGCTTCCAGGACCTAGACTCAGACTCAGAGGAAGCAGAATTTGCTCTGAGCCCTGACACAAGACTACTGCAGCAGAACCTGCAGAGCAGACAGTACCACCAGCCGCCCCAGGGACAGAAATGTCAGCCCCAGGAGGGAGCCCTGCTCACTCTGACACAGAGAATGATCTAGCTGTACCTACCTTTGCCCTGTGTAGACACCAAAAGAGTCTCCTGCCTCACTCCCAGTGAATTTATTACAAGCATCAATTAATCAGGCACCAGCTGTGCTGACCCTGGAGTCTATAAGAACTGATCCTTTCCCCTCTAGCCTTTGTCAGCAACCAACTGACCATTTCTCTCCTGCATGTTTCTATTTGCTTCCCTTGCCTGTGTGTCTGCCTTTGACTTGTGTTTGTTTTTGACTGCCTCTGATTTATGGACATTGTTGGGACCCTTATTGCTTTGCATTTGCAAAGCTGTTTCCTTTCTTCAGTAAACTGACCACTTCAGTTACTGCTGAGTTTCTGATCTGTGTTTGTTACCAGCTTCTCCTGACTGCCAGCCCAGACCAAGCTTGGACATTCATCATATTGGAAATGGTTACTAAAGTAGACAGCTTCTATGAAAACCTATGCCATAATAATGCTTGTAAGTCTTTAAGGTATCACAGTACAGTATTATCATTTCTGGAAACAGAGTAAACTTTTCCTATATTATACAAACTAGCTTATGCTAGTCCAGTTTAAAAGATATAGAACAGTTAGAAGGGAGAGCAAGGGCTTTTTATTGACCCACTAATAATTAGCGTCTGAACAGGTGAGTGAAGAACATACAAGTCACCCGACCACTCACCAGCAGTGGTATTATTATAATAGGTATTGCATACGAGGCAGTGGCTCCACTATAGTTTGGAGACTTAATGATCTGCCATAGGCTTGTACAGTGATTCACTTCTTTGGTGAAGTTCCTCCTTTAGAAGGAATTTCTTGATAGTAAAAGCTGTTTGACCATGGAGACAGTTACCTAAAGAAGTGGTGAGGTCTCTTTCTCCAGACACCTTCAAAAACAGACTAAACAGGTACATGAGGGGGATGCTCTAGCTGGACTTCCTGTACTGAGCAAGGGGTTGGATTTGATAGCCTACGGAGCATCTTCCAATTGCAATTCTACGATTCTAACATTCCCTTTCCTGGGGAATCATAATTTATTGTGACGTTTAAATCAGATGATGATGGTTAGCAATAGCCATAACTTTTGCCTCGAAACCATACCCTTTCATCCTGAAACTATGATTTTGAATGATGGCACTAACTACACTTGAACACACTATAGTTTGCATGCCCTAGCACAACCCTGATTTAGCAGGAACAGTCCCAAACAAACCTCTGTGATTCTACTTTTTTAACTACTTTTAATGTGTCCCAGTTTCCTCTTTTTTCCTTCCACTGTCCCCCTTTATCCTTAGCTTACTTCAATTGCTGCAAACTGAGCTGAGAGTGAAAAAGTAGTTTGTACTCAATTAATTCACAGGATTGAGAGGAGAGACAAAATCATGCCTTTCCCAGTAGACGAACAAACTGCTGCAGACTCTCTTCCTCATTAAGAACTTATGCCATCTTGATATTGCTCTGATATTGCTTGGCCATATGTGTCCAAATTTGTTGCAAGGTGTAAGTTTGTCCAAATTAGATGTAAGAGCAAGCTATTTCTGTAAGAGCAAACTACTAGACAGGTTGATGGGGATGAGTGCACAGAAAGGAGAGCAGAGAACTGGTAGTCCTGTGGCACATTTCCAATTCTCAAAACCTAATTTGGACTGAAATATTGCAAATGTGACATTAGAATTAAGCCATAGCAGTGTGCCTGTGACCACTCACTGATATGCCCTTCTACCTAAGGCTAGAAATGGGGACTTTCCAAGTACTAGCACATGCTATTTATAGACCACACCAGCTTCTCAGAAGAAAGGGTTGGTTAAACACCAGATTTCCTAGAATCACGCCTGAGCTCCAGGTGTGCCGGAATGAATGCTTTAGAATTCTTGACTCCAAAGTGGCATTATTCAATTTCTGGATTGTTTGATCCTGCACATGTGAATAATTATGAGGAATATGGTACATATGGGAGAGGAGGAATGTTGCTGTAACCAGTCACATGAAAATGAAGTGCAATTGCCAGGTTGTTAAATTGCCCAGGGATGTATTCAATAAATAGGAAAAATCTCAAGAATTGCATAGGTAGAATGTAGCAACATCCTATGGAATTCTGGGGTTTCCAGTTTAGGGAGGGGCAGAGATCCTGCCCCCCCCATGAGCGATTTATGACAGGGTCCTTTTTCTGCCTGTTGCACCAGAGATCATTCACAGGATGGGGTGGGAACATCAGGCAGCCACTTCCCAATTGACAGGGGAGTGATCCCAGCAACTGTTTACTGGTAAGTGGGGTATCTGGCCAGTACTTACAGTGCTAGGAATATGTAATGGCCATACTGGATTCTGCTGACATACTGAAACTACTCTGGTTTAAGTTTAAAGAGTCTTGAGGTTATCAAAGTTTTCAGGAGCCGATGAACCTTTAAAAGCCTTCCAGTTCAATGATTTTGATGGTTGGCCTGAAAACACCCATGGGATAGAGTCTGAATAGCAGTGTAAGAAAATTACTGATTTTCTGGTGGAGTTCTCTGTTTAGCTTTACTGTGAAACTCCTTCATTTTCCTTTAATTTCTGGATGGACTGCTACCACTTGCTGCATCATTGGCTGCATGAACAAATTAACTTGCCAGATGCAGAAAAGCTTCTTTTCTGGTTGCTGTTTCTAGTACTGTATATTAATGGTTATAGTTAATCCCACCCAGTGAAATTCCAAAGGATGAAAAAACTGTGTAACACCTATTTAAAATATATGTCCAAAATACTATTGTTCATTCCAGCTACAATAGGACCCTTGAATCAATGGGATTTGTTGCCTATGTGTTTACTCGGTATGGAACAATTGATTCAATAGCTCCACTCTAGTGGGAAATAATCAAAAGATTTCCAGCCTATATTGGATCAGACTATTGTCCTTTATAACCAAATGCTTCCTAATCTCACAGTGATTTACAGAAGTCTCAGGTAGATTTCTTTCTTGGCCATGCTGCCTCGCCATTGGACTTGAGTTGTTTGGAATTGAACTCATGAGTCTTTCTGTATATATATTCCCCAATGCACTCTACCACTGAGCTGCACATCTATTCCCCAATGTGCAAAAAGATTTATTTGATTGCTCTTTCTCCTTACACTTTATCTGGCCCTGAGCCATTTGGGAGAAGACAACCTGTCTCTCCCTAGTTGATTTGGACAATATGAAAAAAAACCTGCTTTCTTCAATTTCATCTTTATAGAGACTATAAAATACAAAATTTCCCTCAGAATCTATGGAACTTTTTCTCACAATATCGTAAAATTTCTCTGATCAGACTTGTGGCCTGTGCTACCAACTCTTTAAAGTTACCTGGTGGCCTAGCACTCTGATCTTAACCATAAGCTGGAACCCATACACTTGAGCAATCTAAATTATTAAGTCCAAATATTTCTTAAAGGAATAATGGCTGGAATTCACTAAAGCAGTTTTGAATGTGTAACCACTGTAATTACCTTTGCACATAGACGCCATTTCCACACTAGACTGTTACAGTGCTATTATTCCACTTTGCGGACTCCAGTCCACTTCATAATTAATTTTATTGTTGTAAGGAAAGGAAAGAGACACAAGCCATTTCTGCACTTGACTGTTATAATGCTGTTATTCTACTTTCAACACTGTATGGAATCCTGGGATTTGCAGTTTAGGAAGGGCCAGTGTCTCCCCAGCCCACCATTCCCAGTTCCCACTTGTCAGACAGCAGCTGCTGCGGTCAGTGGGGGTCTGCTCCGCTGTTATCAGGAAGCAACTGACTAACATTTCCATCCCCTCCCCTGAGCAATCTTTGTTGTGACAGGCAGAAGGAAGGTTCTGTGGCAATCCCCCTCTCACACACACCAGTGATCACCCATGCACCGAGGGGCGAGAATATCAGTGAGCTGCTTCTCAATCAACAGAGAAACAGAGCCTCATTGATCATAGCAGCTGCTGCCCAATAAATGAGACTGGGGGAGCTCTAGGCCATTTCCGCACTAGCCTGCTATAGCGTGATGATTCCACTTTCAACATCCTCTGGACCTGGGGTTTGCAGTTTTGGGAGGGGCCAGTTGGCCCCTCCCGAAACTGCAAACCCCAGGATTCCAGAGGATGTTGAAAGAGGAATCATCACGCTATAACAGGCTAGTGCGGAAATGGCCTTACAGTCTATATGTATCTGCTGAACTAGGGACTTATGTAGAGGCTAGGAATATGAAACAGTCATAAAGGCATAACTCTAGGGTACACTTTCATAACGGGCTTAGTGAACTCCTGCCCATATTTTTCAAAAGAGAATGTTGTTAATTATTTGCAACTTTAAAATAAGAAATATATGGTGATGCACTTGAACGCCTCAGAAACCGTTGTTGTTATACGTCTCTCAATGACTTTTTACCCCAAATCCAGATTTACTTACAACTCTTGTAAAATTTAATTTGTCACATTTATCCACCTTCTCCACAGCTTTTCATTTGTCCTTGCCTCACACACATATATATATTCACTCCCACAGCTCCTCCTCCACCTCTACATATCCGTTGGAAAGAGATAAGTAGTAGTTGTTTTCTAGTCATACCAGGAAGAACTTCCAACGAATCAGAGTTTAATTCTTCTCAGACCAATCAAAACAAATTTACTGGTCTCCCTATCTATAAATAATATCAAAATGTCAGTCTCTGTTTTCAGAGTCTTTTACCAAGTAGCTATAACAACTCCATGCAACATAACAACATACAGCATAAACAGACTCTGTACATAACATTTTCCCACAAATTACACACCCATAATCACTGACCATTGGTCACGCTGGCTAAGGCATATGAGATTTATAATAAAAAATGACTTTACCTAAATAGGTAATAATAATTTTAAAAAATCAGTGTAGTAGAGAATCACAGTGTTGTAATTTGTCTTTAAAATTATGGGCTTTTCCGCACTTTGGGGGGAAAACGGGGCGGTCCGTTACTCACCGGACTGGCACACTCCCCCCACCAACAATCCATGCCGATCCGGAGCACCGCGTGCCCGCGCTACACACTCTCCGGAGACGAAAATGGAGGCTTCCGGTTGGTGGAGGCTCTCCACCAACCGGAGAAGCTCGCCAGCCGGAAGCCCACCCCTGGAAGATCTGCAGCCTCGTGCTGGTGTGAGCCTGCAGACCTACACTTAGCGCAGTGACGGACTGGGGCGCGCTGGGCTATTGAAAGTCCTCTTTAAATCAGTCTTTCAATAGCACGACGAACCACCAGTTCTGGGCGTTCTGGAGTGGGCTGAAGTCCGGACATACAGTAAATAGTCCGGACCCAGTTTGCCCCCAAGTGCAAATGTCCTCAGCGGAGGACACGCGGCCTCATTTTAAAAATAAAATGCGGAAAAGGCCATTGTTGCTGTTTGCCTTTGGAGACCAGGGTGTGAATCCCTGCTCAGGCATGGAATCCAGTGGGTGACCTTGGAGAAGTCACTTTCTCTCTGACTCAGAGGAAGGCAAAGGCCTTTTGAACAAATCTTGCTAGGGGAACCCCTGATAAGTTCACCTTTGTGTTGTCTTGAGTAGGAAATAACTTGAAGGTACACAACAACAACAGCAACTACAATTGTATAGTGTGAGTCAAGGCAGTCCAACTCTTGGAACTCCAACTCCAACCCAGCCAAGGCATTCCAACTCTTTTTCCTGGCTCTATCTCTTCCTCTCACCATGTGAACTGATGTAACTGCACACAGCACACTGCTGTGGATGAGTGAAAGCTCTGGGACTGCAGGCAGCACTCAGCTGTACTTTCCTTGGTAGAGATGGAAAGGTTTATGGTCATGAGTTGTGTTAGAAGAAAATGATCTGCTGCAATTTCTTACATACTTTGAAATGTTTTTAATATGTTACAAGCAAAATCCAGTGGTAGCCCCAGCTAGAGTGGCCCCTGCTAGAGTGGTCCCACTGAAATGTTAGCGTGCATGCTTATATTTTGTATGTTTATATTTACTAACAGTTTGCATTATGGTGACTTCCTGTTTGTTTTATCACATCCATTTTCTTCCTCAATCACTCTAAACTGTAGCCATTTTTACTTTCTTCTCTCTTCTCTTTTACTTTCTTCTCTCTCCATTTATTTGACTATCAACATGTATTGTATTTAGACCTACTGAGATAGATAGATAGATAGATAGATAGATAGATAGATAGATAGATAGATAGATATTTGTAAAGATATTATATATATATATATATATATATATTTATATATATATTTATATACATATATATAAAATATCTTTACAAACAATAAGCTTATTTCATTTCTTTGTTAGACCCTGTGTGAATGGATGATGGATGGGAGGGTGTGGGACTAGCTGCTGTTCAGCTTCTGCCTTGCTAAGTAATTACTCTGCTTGAGAGACTCAGTATTGTAGGTCACATTTCCCAACAGTTAAATCAATGGGCTTATGTAAATAGTGTTTTAACTCACTTCATTCATTTCATTGCCTCTATTTTAGTTAGATCTAACACTACCTTTTACCTTAACTAATTTAGTTACCATTTCAGCATGTTTTATATTTTCCCATACCTTTCTAACTTTCCGGTTTTCTGTGTGTTGTATATTTTTCCATACTCTTTTGTATTCCTTCCAGAAGGAAAAATTATCCATTTTGAAACATGTAAAGATATTGAACATTGTAGGCATTTTGAGGAGAACTTCTCTCTGGGTTTTTATCAGAGTTTGAAGAAAGCCAGCATGATCCAGCCTCACGATTCTGGAAGTTATGTTTCCAAACTCTTGGCATAAAATAATGTTTCCAAATTCCATTTTTCCTGTTGTTTGGTAGCCAGGGGCCCTTCATGCTACCTAATTATGGCACTATTATTCTACTTTTAATTGTCAGAGTTCTATCCTATGGAATCCTGGGATCTGTAGTTTGATGAGGCTCTAGAGTTCTCTGGCTGAGAACTCTAAATAACTTTCCTAGACTGCACATCCCAGGATTCCATAGGATGATGCCATGGCAGTTAAAGTGGAAATGTAGTGCTATAATTATATAGTTAGTATGGGCTCCAGGATAGTGTGTGTGTATCTACCTGTGAATATTTGAGAAAAAGAGAGAGAGAGAGAATGAGACTCTATAGTCTTTGGAGTTACCTGAAACAGATATGGTGGGACTTTTCAAAAACTATGGCACACTGAAGGAATGAACAGGAATGCCAAGGACAAATCTATGTACCTTTGCCCTGAGGTCCATGGTAGCAGTATTTCTGCCTGCCATTTTATGAGTAGCTGAATGAGCACATGATGGAGTTAAACTTCCAGGCTAGGAACAGGCCACATCTGGCCCCAAGCTATATATATGGCTTTGTCACCCACTAAAACTCTTTTTTACACAGCACTGAAACTATTATTTCCATGAATCTCCTTTGTTATATTTCATGTAACATTTCTAGAAGTCCTTTCAGAGTGAAAAATGCAGATGGTGAGGATCAAGTGAAAAAGGCTTCAAAAGCAAACGTATGCCCTAATTCTTTGCTTGGTTTCAAACATTTAAATTGTCATGAGATCACTAGGCTAAGTATGTGTCCATAATCACATCTGTTTGGAAGTAAATTCTTTTGCAACCAAAGGGGTCTTATTTTCCAGGCATGTTTGGGCTTGGGGGATAACAATTGGTTTAAATCCAAATATTGTGGTTTTGCTTGTTTCTGGATTAAGCTGTTACTTTTATCAGATTACTGGCAGGGACTGCTGTTTTTAGAAGATAATTTCAAGGCTGGTCTTGGCAAGAGGTTCCCTGATGACTATTAAGGCTGATGAAAGAACCAAAGATGAGGTCGTGTTCTTGGCAAGTCCACTGAGCCTTGCCTTGCACCATCGATCTGAAGACTTGCCCGATGTTGTTTGTATCAAGCGTGTTGCCCTTGGAATAGAATTTTCTTCAAACCACTAAGGTGTCCTTGGACATCACAATTGCCCTTCATTTAGCTTTGTCCCTGTCAAAATATCCTCAAGAAGATATGTATGCAGGCAGGAGGGCCCAGACTTCCATGTAAACATACACCTCGTTTAAGTTGCTAACATAATCTGTTCTGAGGATGCAACAGAAAATTCAACTTTACCTCCAGGCAAAAAATGTATTTATTTTTGATCTGGATATATTCTCCCCTGAAGAGGTTCAGGTTATGTTTGTCATATCACATGGATATCCTGGTTTTACCTGGGTTCCAGGCATGACGCCCAGTGCCCATGTGGACCTTCATCTGACCCAGATTCCACAATTTCATTTTTTTAAAGAAAAATAAGTCTCTACCTCATGTAGAAGCTGAGATATGAGGCAAAATGTGTAAGCATAAATCTGCCAAATTGTTTTGCAAGAAACAAGCTCACCCAGGAATGTCAGGCATGATTGAAGTACAGCAGGCCCTCCGTATATGCAGTCTTCAGTCCTAAACCAGCTGAGTTGGTCCCAGTGACAGTGCTGGGGGACTTCTTGTGCTGGGGGACTTCAACATCCATGCAGAGACAGCTCTGGAAGGAGCAGTTTAGGATTTCATGTCTGCCATGACAACTATGGGTCTGTCCCAAGTAATAACTGGTGCCATCCATGCTGCGGGACACACACTGGATGTGGTTTTCTGTGCTTGGCATGTAGAGAAACTTTCTGTAGTGTTATTGTCATGGACTGATAACTATCTGGTGCATCTTAGACTCACTTGCAGGCGGGGTTGCATTTAAGATGGTCCACTCCAGGAGGCTTATGGATCCAGATGGATTCCTGACAGCTCTTGGAGAGTTCTCTGTTGCCTTGGGAGGTGATCCTGTCAAAGCCCTGGCTTATCTCTGGAATAGGGAAATGGTCAGGGTGGGGGACATAATTTCCTCTAAGCATTGCTTCCCCAAAGTGGACCCAAGCAAACTTCCTGGTTCAGTAGTGAGCTGGCAGTGATGGAACAAGTGGGACAAAAACCACAGTGATAAAGGCAAAAGACTCAGAGTGAGTCCAGTCAAACATAGGCTAGAGTTCAATAGAGGGCCTATGCCATGGTGATGGTGGCAGTGAAGAAATTATACTTCTCTGCCACCATTTCATCTTCACAGTCTTGTCCAGGAGAGCTGTCTTGTGTAGTCAGGGGCCTTTCACACTCTGGCCTATAAGAAGAAAACAAAGAACACTCAACAGCCCACAATTTGCAAGATGCTTTGCAACCAAAATAGCTCAGATTCATTTTGACTTGGATGCTGTAGTTGAGACAGGCCCAGTGGATGTAATCTTGGCCCCTGCTTTTCCTGTGTTATTGGATGCATTTCAGTTTTTCTAGCCTGAGGATGTAGACAGGATTTTTGGAATAGAGATAGCCACCACATGTATACTGGACCCTTGCCCCTCCTAGCTTCTGAAAGCAGCTAGAGGGGGACTGGCTGAGTGGGCAAGAAGAGTGGTGAATGAATTACTGCAGCGAGATAAGTTCCATCCTACCTAAAAGAGGCTGTGGAGAGGCCATTACTTCCTGGATCCCACCATTCTGAGTAATTATTGGACAGTCTCTAATATTCCATTTCAGTTCAAGGTTCCCATGTGTGTGGTGGGCTCCTAGCTCAAAGGGTGCCTGGAGGAAATGGATTATTTAGATCCATTTCAACCTAGCTTCAGGCCTGGCTAAAGGACAGAGACAACTTTGGTTCCTTGGTAGATGACCTATACAGGAAACTGGACCTTTCAGTGGTTTGTGATGCCATCAATCATTGTATCCTTCTGGGCTAACTCTCTGCGATGGGACTTGGGCACATTGTTCTCCAGTGGTTCTGGTCATTCTTAGAGGGATGAATTCAGAAGGTGGGGCTGTGGGTCTCCTGTTCAGTGCCCTGGCTGTTAGCCTGTGAAGTCCCTCAAGATTGTTTGTCTCCCATAAAACCTCTGGGAGAAGTCATCCAGAGTTTTGGGGGTCAATGTCACCAATATGCTGAGGACACTGAACTGTACTTCTTCTTTACATCTGATTCTAAGGAAGCTGTCATAGTACTAAGCCATCATCTGCTGTCAGTAATGGACGAGAAGAGGGCAAACACATTAAAATTTAACCCAGACAAGACTTCCTGGTCAGTTGAAAGGCAGATCAGGGAATATGGACTCTGCCTGTGCTGGATGAGATTACACTCCCACTGAAATCTCAGGCTTGTAGCTTGGATGTTCTTCTGGACTCAAATCTGAGGCTGGATGCGCAAGTTTTAACAGTGGCCAGGAGGATGTTTGCACAGCTAAACTAGTCTGCCAGCTTAACCCGTTCCTTGAGATGTCAGATCTGGCTACAGTGATACATACCTTGAATACATTCCATTTGGGCTACTGTAATGCCCTCTATGTGGGGCAGCCTTTGACAACTGTTCAGAAACATCAGCAGGTCCAAAAAGATGGAGCCGCTTACAGGGGGCATATAACTCCCTTGTTAAAACAGCTTCACTGGCTACCTGTTAGTTTCCAGGCATAATTCAAAGTGCTGGTCATGACCTATAAAACCCTATACAGCTTAAGTCCACACTATTTGAAAGATGGTATCCCCTCATATGAACCCGCCAGAGTTTCAAGATCTACAGGGGAGGGCCTTATCTGAGTCCCACCATCATCACAGGCTTGTTTGGTGAGGCCTTGGGAAAGAGCCTTCTCACTGACTGCTCCCACTCTCTGAAATTCCCTTCCACAGGAGGCTATGCTGGCCACTTCCTTGCTTTCCTCTCGCTGGCAGACAAAGACGTTTTTCTTTACACAGGCTTTTAATATGTAAACAAGTAAGCTTCTTATTGGGGGGGTGTTTTATTTATCTTTTAAAACTGTTGTATTTCTTTTAAATGATTTTATACTGTTTAATATATCCTGTTTAAATGTTTCAAAAAAAAATTTTTTTTTTTAACCAATTCTCTTTCAGAGCTGCCTTGAGTCCCACTCTGGGAGAAAAGTACCATACAAATGAAATCAGTAAATCAAAGCAGTTTCAGTGTTATCAGCTTGCCTTGTTGGCCATACGAGGAACAGCTTGAATCAGCATCAATGCACTTTCAGTTTCAGTTTCCAAGAGAAGTGCTTAAATAAATGTACCAGTTGCCATTGTGTGTGTGGCTTCTTCTTAGTGATACTTACAGTCATGATTTCTGTAGCTGCTATATTTGGAAGTGGGAGAGGGGAGCTATCATAAGACACACCAGGAAGTTGATGCATAGTTGTGAAATGGTAGGAAAATTTACTGGGGTGGGCATTCTTGTGATAAAAAATATATACATTACTGAACAGGAGTGGATTTCAGATCCAAAACAATAAAAAACTGCAATTATCATCTCTAATATGTGCCAGAGCATCTTATGTTATTGCTGTTTCCTCTTGAAGCAGAAGTCTACTGATAAGGGAAAAAAATCTTTATACAGAGCAAAAGTACACCAATCTATTTCAAGAACCTGACAGAACATGATTCCCAGATCACGCATCATGAAACATGCTATAAATGTGAAGCCAGTGATCTGTGTTCTCAGGTTCAGGTTGCTGCAATGAAACAAGCATCACCTGCCTAGGACCTCTTTTCAACAATGAGGCTCAGCCTTCTGACATATACAGTGATAAAAAAAAAAAAGAGAATACCTGTGATTAGCAAAGTATATGCTTCCAGAGTGTAGAACTCCCTCCCATGGGGGGCTTGGTTGGCTCCTTCTCTCTTTTCCTTTCACTGGCAACCAACAACTTTTTAAAATATTATTCAGGCAGAACTTTGGCTTATTATTCAAGCAGCAGAAAGGGCTTTTAATAAGGTTGTGCTTTTTATCTCTTTTTCCCTATGTTTTAATTGTGTTTTACATTTGTGTTTTTAACCAAAATGTTATTTATTTATTTTTAAAAAATTACAAATAATTTTTCTAGTTATACCCTGTTTTAATTCTTGGATCCTCTACAAGAAGGAAGGCAGGAAAACCAATCAATCAATCTTCAAAATTGTTCAGGACAATTTGGGATGTAGCTCCATTTATTTTTGGAAACCGAGCACTCTGCCTTCAGTACTTCCTATGTACCTCATTTTGCTTCTTTCTTTTTGCCCCATATCATTTTTCCATAGCCTGCTACTAATCATTTAGGATCCCCCAATCTTTCAGATCTTTCAGTATTTGCCAAGGAAGACTACTCAAGGGACTAATCTCAAATAATGTAGCCTGAAGCACATAAGAAGTCAAATCCTGGAGACAACTAGCTGATAGAAAAAGGCAGCTAGGTTTGCAGAAGACAGCAGGAAAATCTCTTCAGCTCTTAATTCATCTGATAAATTGTTCAGGCCCATCAGGTTTTAGTGAAGCCCGTATTGCCTTCAGATATCCCTTTGTCCATCTAAGTTAATGAGCAGTAGTACTCCTCTCTGGCCCTTATTTGGTAGCATCCCAAATCACCAAAGATCAGGTTGCCAGTTCCTTTTGTCTAAGACAAGAAAGAGGTACCTTCACCTTCTGGTCCTAATCTGGTCCCAGAGGGTTCCTCATCTATGCCCTTTCTTCTCTTTTACTACTTAGTCCATATCTTCTCTCTCTCTCTCTTTTTTTTTTTTACTGATTGCTGGGATCTGAGCTCATCTGACACCTTCAGTATTTGACTGAAATTGCTTTGCTCCTTGGTCTCCCTTTGACTGCTCTTCCACTGGTCAAAGAAGAAAGTTCCATCATCAACTTAAAGAGAAGGAGGGGCCCTGGGCACTTTATGCTGGACTTCTCATTATATAAATGAAGGTTGAAGTAAAGGAGCTTATCCCCAAGCTGGTGCCCTTAAGGTGCTTTGGATCTTAACTCCCATGTTACCTTGGTATTGGCCATGTTAAGTGGGGGAGTTAATGGGAATTACATTTGAAATTGTTTCCCCACCAGGCTGGGGAAGGCTGAAGCAGTGTGTGGCCATGGTCCCATTATCTTTCTTGGATGCTGCTCCAGCAGTTATAACTGAGAAATTTCTTGCAATGTATGGTGCAATTATGTGGTCTAAACTTTCCCTGAAACCATAATACTTTCGTCTTCCTCTTCTTCCTCTAATGAAAGATGAGATAGTTGCACTTATTCATAGCATCTAGTTTCTTGGATAAATCTACCGCATGATGAATAGGTGAATCAGTAGTGAAGTCTGTGCTCAAAGCTTTAAAAAGATAATATAATTTTCTAATTTTTTAAATTAAAAAGAACAGTTTTATGAATATCCATTGTGATCTGCTTTCTGAAATTCTATTCAGTGTCTTTTTCAGTCTCTTAACTTCTCTCCATGCTAGAACTCTAAAACTGGCTTCTGTATCATTAAATCCCAGTAGGCTTGAGGTTTTTCTATTTTAAATTTAAAGCCTTAATTTGCACAAAAATACCAGTTAAAAAGTTATCCTAGATATTCTGTGATGCAACTCTGGGGAAGGTTATTGGCAGCTATTGAAAAAGAGGTGTCAGATTGTTTAGCCTGTCAACATAATCCAGCTGGCAAAAAGACAATTCAAGAAGCAGAACTGATAAATGTCAGTGATTTTTTTTTTAAAGCCAGATTCTGCAAGATTCAGCTCCAACTTCCACATAATCTGCCTCCTTCCCTTTTCTCTGGTTTTCTTTACTTTCCCCCCTAGTCCTCTGTGTATGTTACTGCCTTTCTTACAGAATTGCATGAAAACATTGTGACAATAATGTGATCAAGTGGTTTTTTTGCACAGATTTTTCAAAACAAAACAAGATACATTTGGTCTGGCAAAAATGAACACCAGAGGAAGCACTTCTATGTTATGTTTCCATTTCTAGGCACAATTCAAAGTGAAGCTATGCAGCTTAAGTCCAGACAATCGGAAAGATCAAAGCCTGCCCGAGGTCTTACAATCTTCAAGGGAAGGTTTTTTCTTCACCCCATCTCCCTCCCAGGTTTGTGGGGACAAAGGAAATAGCCTTATCAGTGGCTGATCTTTGGGAAGGATTTGGAACTCCCTCCTGAGGGAGACTCAGTGTGCCTTCCTGGGTAGGGAAGAACCGTCCTGTTTAAACAGACCTTCAGCCTTCACTGACTAAGGTGGAGTGATTTGCAAGGAGCTGTGCTGTTCTTAGTATGTAATATGTATTTTAGGTGTTTTAATTGTTCTAATGTTAATGCCTTAAAAGCTGTGTTTTAACTGGGTATAATGGTTTAATGCTTTTCAAACTTTTGTACTCCATATTGTTACAGATGTTCTGGTTTAATTTATTTTGTTAGCTGCTTTGAGCCCCATTAGGTAGAAAAGCAGGATATAAATCAAATCAATTCAAATGAATCAATCAATAAAATATTATGTATGCAATTATGTGCCATGTGAAATGAGATTTTTTAACTTACTCTTTTGACAGCTATTAACTTACTATGGTATGAGAAGAACAGAAGATTGACTGATTAAAGTTACATCTTTCGTTACCTTTAAACTAAAGATTAGAAGGCAAAAAATCTGGCTGCTTACACAAAACTATTCAACTCTTAGTCCTATGAGCCTCTTTTCTTTGCTCATAATTGTTGTTATCATTGGCTCTTGGGGTTCTTCCCTGGCATTTTTCTTTCACACTTGTTCCTTCAAGTCCAGACCAGTAATTCTTAACCTTTGCCCCTCCAAATGTTTTGGACTTCAGCTCCCAGAATGCCTGACCATTGGCCATCCTAGTTGAGGCTTCTGGGAGCTGAAGTCCAAAAGAATCTGAAGAATCTAAGATTGAGAATCACTGCGGAACATTTTTTCTCTTGCCTTGCGCCTTCTTCCTGCTCTGGTCATTTCTTGGCTCAATTCAGCTCTGCTAAAGGCAGCTAGAAACTTCTGTGCCTTCCTCGGCCTTACGCCATGATGACAGCTCACCCAGTCAGAATCTTCATCCTGAAAAGCAGAAAACTCTTTAGCATATATTATACTACTGAAATTCACAGATCCATTGTTGTGGATGGGGAGGAGGGTGGATCCACTTTCATTTTTACAGCTGCACCAGTCTGCGCAAGAGCCAAGCAGCTGTTGGGACTCGTTCCTGACCGAGGTTTGGCACCAGAAGAACTCTTGTACAAGCTGAAGCAACTGCAAGAGGAGCAGCTCTGAAAACTACTTTCTCTACCCTCTTGGTGCTCCTTCAGAGGGAAACGGCATTTTTTTTCATGCTTTCTTGCAAAGCAGCACAGAGACTCGTACTTTCCAGGTACTGCTTTGAGGGAAAGGGCAAAAGAAATTGTTCTTTAGGCTTACCTCCCACTTATAACCCACTGTTAGGAAAATCCAGTTTATTTTACTCTCCTGGCGCTTGAAGGACCTATGAATGTACTTGCTTCCTTCACAGCCATGGATCCACCAGCTTTCCACTGAATTCCAGTGCTATTGAAACTACAAACAACTAGTTTCAACAAGTAGTTTCTTGCTGTTTGCACAGGGAGACAGTGGTGACGAGGTTGCCAGCTGAGCTGCCCCAGAAGCCACGCACGTGGTTCTAATTTTTTAAATCTCTCAACAAACCTAGGTAAAGAGATAGGTGCCATAGTAGCTAGACAATAACTAGGAAGATGTGGGTTCACATCTTCATATACTCCTGAATCTTATTGGGTGCCCCACCTCAATTTCTTTCCAAGTAATTTACCTCACAGAGCTGTTAGAAGATAAAAAGGGAAGAAAGGAGGAACTCCAAGAGTTCCTTGGGGGAAAAAACAGAATTAAAATGCAGCCAATACTGATAAGTTTTTTCCTACTCTTTCTTAGACTTGCCATGTCCTCAGGTTTTGGCTGAAGTGGCAGAGAATTGCTCTGTTTCTCTGGGTCTTTAGGCATGCAGAGAAATCTCAAGCTTGAAGGAGATCCAGGGAACACTGGAGAAGGAGAATACGTGAGGTGGCTTTAAAGCCTGGACACCTATTTCCCTCATTTTCAGCTGACACGGGGGCTTTCTGGTTAAATCTTTCAGCACATTCACTGAATACATGGAGAGATTCTTTGGGTCACATAGGCTAGCTCTACTGAGGGGCAGAATCACACATCACCTCATTGATCTCCTGGGATCTTTTCACACCATACAGTACCATGATTCCACTTTAAATGTTATGGTTTCATCCTATGTAATCCTGGGATTTGCAGTTTAGGAAGAGGCATTGAAAATATTCAGCCAAAGAGGTCTAGCACCTTACTTTACCAAACTACAAATCCCATGATTAGATAGGATGCAGCCACAATAATGAAAGCAGAATCATAGTGTATAGTTGTATAGTATAAAAGAGCTCTTGGTGAAAGTCCAGTGGACTTTGTAAAAATAAGTCTCTCATGTGTATCAAAAGGCAGGAAAAATACCTGCCTGCAATTCACCACTCTTCCTTAGTCTGCTCTCAACACCCCTTTCCTTTCTTTCCTCCCTTCTCCCCCACTCCCAAGAAACAGAAAAAGGATCCACAGTAAACAAACAGAAGGCTTTCAAGGCAGAGTTCCTTGTACTCTGCCCACTCAGTCAATAACATAGAGACTTTCATGTTTACACTGTCATGCTTTGCCAGACTCAAAGAGAGAGAAGCACTAAACAGAATTTACTGCCTTTATTAGATTTGCAGCCCAGCTATCTGGGAAGGAAAAAAACAAATGAAAAGGCTGGAATGTCCTGTGCCAGATCATAACTCTCCTCTGTTATTACACTGCCAACTTACAGAGACATCATTTCTGTAATAGCTGTTTCTTGATAAGGTTCTGCTACAGGTGCTATATCCTCTTTCTCCTTGATTTTTTTTAAAATCTTTTTTAAATCTCATCCTAATCATGCACATTAAAGGGGGAATCTCAAAAGAAGTACATTCTCCCAGTCAGTGCCTTTTCCACAATCACCTTGACTGCAAACTTTAATCAGACCTGGGATGCACTGAGCATCCCAATACTGTGCAGAGAAAAAGCGAATATGCTACTCTGAATAAATTATTCAAATTATGGTATTAGCATAGAGTCATGTCATGCATAATTCATTCTCAGTGTGGTAAGAGGCAGCAGCCAGTGTGTGTGTGTGTTTGTCTATGCACCGTGGAATTCAGAATTTGATGACAAAGACAGTTGCCTGAAAAGGGAAAGGTGTTACAGAGATGTAGGCTGTGGAAGCATCGGGTTCTTCAGAACCCCATCATGTGGAAGCCAGATGAAGGGAACTGTTTTCTGTTGGTGATGGGAATTATAATCTGACATACCTGGAGGACTCATGGCTGTGAAAGGCTGCTTTAGATCATGGAAACAGTACAACAGACAGGGACCATGGCACAATGTTGGGGCATATACTTAGCATACTGAAGTTCTCTGGTTCAGTGCTTAGCATCTCCAGCTAGCAGAGTATGGGAAAGTCTGCTGCCAGAGATCCTGGACAGCTACTGCCAGCCATAGTGGATGATAGTGGGAAAGGTGGGGTATTCCTGGGGTAATGTGTAACACAGTAGTTCTTCTTGTATCCATGGAGGATACATTCCCGGATTTACTGTGGATAACAAAAAATGTGGATAAGGAAACACTACGCAGTCCCCCCTCCACATTCACAGGTTTGACCTTCACAAATTTGATTATCTGTGAGGCACGTGCTTGCCTTCCCCTCCATTTTTCTTCTCCCGTCCCTTGTGTTCCTCACCCCAGGCTTGCAGGGCTTGTGTTTAAAAGGGAGGCTTTTTTCCTTTTGGATGAGCAAAGTCCCCTCCCATTGCTGAAGGCATGGCCTCTCTGCCATGTGGTTGCACATTCTGCTGTGTATTGGCTGTTGATTGGTCAGGTGTTCCTTTCTCAAGATGGCCACCAAAATTAATTAGAACTTGAGAAGTCCCCTCTTCTCTGTCTGAGGGGAAACTACTGGCAAGCCTTTTAGGTTGTCTTTTTCTCCCCCACCCCTAACAATGCCAGGGCCAGAGGCAAAGGAAAGGAAGAGTGGAAACTCGAGAGGAATGGGAGGTGGATCACAGGGGGGAATTATTCACATTTTCCCACTTTCGTGAGCATTCTGTGCCCCAACTCTCATGAATGTGGATGGGCTACTGTATTTTTTTTTTCAATAACACAGGTTATGAGATGAGTATGCATCTTGGAGAGCCCCCCCCGCCGAAACTTGACAGAACTTTAGAATCTAAGAGAAAGAAGGCTTTGTAGCCATAATTTGCAGTCCAAAGCCAGTATGCAACTGATTAAAAAAATTAACAAGAATGTGTGGTTCAAAAAGAGATGAGAACAAAATGCATTTGAGCAGGGGTAAGTGAAACTATGGATACTGGTTATGTGGATACAGGGGACCTACTGTATTTATGTATTTGTTGATTTCAGTATTTATAAGTCACCTTTCTCATCCATATCCCCACCCAACATGTCAATCAAAATACAAGCATAAATGCAAAAATACAATATTATATGAAAATATGATAACAAAAAAACACAGAATCTTAGAAGCACATTAACAGTGTGTAGAAACAAAAGGATCCAGACTGAAATCAATGAAGCCTTAAAGAAACACCCAATAGGACAATCAACAAAGCATAGATATTAAAAGAATAGACATTAAAAGAGGAAGTTCTTTAGGACAGGGTAGGGGCACTCTCTTCTTACATTAAGGTGGTGGCAAGGGGAGGAAGCCCAGCAGTGAGAGTTCTGCAGCTCTCCACTTGTTGCTGAACTGCAACTCCCAGTGGCCCAGCCAATGGCGAAGTATACTGGGAACTGAAGTTCCACAACATCTGGAGGGCCACACATTTCCCACATTTGGTTCAGCATTAGGAGGAGTGAATAGCAACAAGTCAACCCTTTCCCCATAGCAGTGTCTTGCCACTTTATGTTTTTTGCTTTTTAACACTTTTTTTAAAAAAACTTACTGCTCCATAGAAATTGTTGGCACCATTATTTTGCTGTGATTGCTGGAGCAGCAAATGATACTCACGAGCTCTTGCTTTGGGTGTCAACTGCATGTGCAGCTACTTTGGACTCCCAAGGCTATGGATCCAATAATGCAGTAATCTGATGACAAGGCCAAGAAATGCTTGTTGGCTTAACTTTTGAATACTATTGTATTCAGTGAAGAACCATTTGTTTTAAAGGCACATGCCAGGCACTTCCTGGCACTCTAAAGTACAGTTTAGACCTTCTGCTGTGCAATACAGAAAGACAAGATATATTAGGCCACAGTGATACACAGCTTAATTACCTCTGCTACTGTATTGTGTTTTATTTGGGGTTATCCGTGGAAAGCATTTCAAAGCTATGGCCTGCACAAAATACAACCTTTGGCTACTGGATGCCTTAGAAACCATACATTACTGCTATTACTGTAATGGTTTCTGATTTGATTTTTGAGCTCAGTCCAGGATGCTAGTTTTGACATGCAAAGCACTAAATAGGTCAGGGCAAATCTAAGAGACCACCTCCTGTATGGACTTGCCCAGAATTTTAGATCTTCAACAGAAGCCCTTGTTTCAGAGCTTATCTGAGCACAAGAGTAATACAGAGCCTGTACAGAGCAGCCTAATGAGGCTAAAATCTGCCAGAGCACCACATCTAAGGCAGTTGCTGAGGCTGTGCAAATAACAAATCCAAGTCACTTGTTTTGTCTTTCAGACACACCTTTCTAGTGTCTCAGTAAGCACCTTCTGAAATATCAGAGCACAGTATGGAAATCTATTGCACCTCAGGTTCCTATTCAATCTAAATTTCTGCTTCTCATCTTTTAGATAAGAGTATTTTTAGATCATTCAGTTGAAAGGTATAAAAATGCAAAGCCAGAAAGCAATAAAACAAAACCAAAAGGCAAGCTGTCTTTTGGGAACAGAAATGCTACTTACTGCAGAATACCTTCAAAGGGACACAGAATCCTAAAAAGAGAGACAAAGTATGCACTGGGGAATCTAAAGAGGAAGGTTATACAGATCTGCTTAGAAACAAGTCCCATTGGGTTTAGTGGGCTTACCTTGAGCTAAGTGCAGGGCCCACTGGTGGTGGTGGTGGGGATGATAGAAATTGGTGGGGCACAACAGTTTGGAAAGGGGCCCAGGGTCCAAATTCAATTGCATATCTTTTTGTCTTGCTTCTTAAAATCATTATTTGTATCTTGTTTTTGACATCCACTGTAAAACTGGTGAATTGCAAAGAAAACAATAATAATATGCAAAATTCTGTGTGACAAAATACTAAAGATTTTAGGTCAGTCCACCCTTGCTGCAAGAATAGGGTTGCTAGGTGCCTCCTATTATAAGAGACGTCCCTTATTTGATGGACAGAAAACTTGTCCATGATAGAGTTGGCAGGTGTCCCTTATTATAAAGGATGTCCCCTATTTGAGAGCTGGCAACCTGTTCCTTTTATATAGAATGAACAAGATGCCAAACAATCCTGTATTTTTGGGTATGCTTCTTTTGCAAAGACAGAAAGGTATGCATTAAGTAATTTATGAAAGTGGATAGTATATCAATTTTACACCGAAACAGAACCATCAAATCTTACAGTTGGAAGGGACCTCACAGGCCATTGGGTCCAATCCCTTGCTCAGCCCAGCATCTCCAGCTAAAAAAACACCAGCAGGTAGTTCTCCAGCCTTTTTTTTTTAAGACATCCAGAGAAGAAGCCCCTACCACCTCTCTAGACAATTAATTCCACTGCTGACTTGCTCTTATTGTCAAGAAGTTCCTTTTAATATTCAACTGAAATCTACCCTCCTGTAACTTCAAACCATTAGACCTGGTCCTACCTTCTGGGGTAGCAGAAAACAGGTCTGCCTGCTCTTTTCTGTAATAACCCTTCGGGCATGTATAGAGTGTAATTGTGTCACTTCTCAGTCTTCTTTTCATGAAGCTGAACAAGCCAAGCTCCTTCAACATTTCCTCTAATTTTTTCATTCTCCATACCTCTCATCATTCTCACTGCCCTTCTCTGAACCTGCTTCAGCTTGTCTATATCCTTCTTAAAATGAGTTGCCTAGATCTGGATGTAGTACTCCTGAGGCGGTCTGACAAGCACAAAATACAAGGGACTGTTACTTCCCTCAATTTGGAAACTATTCAATTAAAGGAGATTAAAATAGCGTTCACCTTCTTTGCTGCAGCATGGCTCATGTTCAACTTATGATCAACCATAATGCCAAGGTCCTTTCTGCATGTAGTACTGCTGAGCTATGTACCCGCCATCCCATACCTATGCTTATTGATTGATTGTGGCAAAAATGTAGAAGTCTGCACTTAACTCTAGTGAATTGCATTTTATTAATTTCTGCCCAATTTTATAGTTTATTTAGGTCCTTTTAAATTCTGGTCCTATCTTCCAATGTGTTATCCACCTCTCCCAGTTTATTGTTGTCTGAAAAAAAAAAACAAAAAACCTTACAAGGATTCTCCCAACCCCAATATCTAAGCCATTAATTAAAATGTTGAAGAGTCATGTCCCCAGGACAAAGCCCTGAGGCCCTTCACTTAAGGCCTCCTTCCAGTTTGAAGTGCAGCCACTGATGATGGCTCTTTGAGCATGGTTTTTCAAACAGTTATGGATCCATCTGACAGCTCCGATCTATTCCACATTTAATCAGTTTGCTAATCAGTTCTGTTACCCTGGAAATATGAAGGAAGTTGAGACACTCCTTTATGAATAAGTAATGAGCAAAGCTTTTAAGACAGATAGACAATATGTTTAGCATTAATATCATCACTGTTTCCATAAACTGAAACTGCAATCTCACATTATGAATGTATGCATAGTTTTCAAAAATCTCATAAGGATATTATTGCTGGAATAGGGAGGAGAGGCAAGAAATTTGAGTACTTAAGTGTCATAAATACATGGCTAAGTTAATTGAAATCAATAGTTTCCTTTGGTATTTCAGTAATCAAACAATAGCTATTTCTTGATTTGTCAATCTTGCATGTCATGAATTTTGACTGTCCCTTGCTATTATTTTGAAAACCCAGTGATATTATGCAAGAGGGAGCAGGACTGGGGCCCAAGTGAGGGAAAAGAAGCTGTGGATGAGCAAAGGGACATAGTAACACCAGTGAGTGAGAAGAAAGGAAAGAGATAGGAGGATGGAGGGTTGGGAAGTATCAGAATAAACCAAAGGTAAAGTGCAAGACCTTCCAGGATGTTTGCAGTGGGTGAAAACAGAGACTCTAAAGCAACCAGCCCACTGTGGCCATAGCTGCCTGAAGCAGCAGTAACAGCAGCAGTGCTTCCACCTCCACTGCCTGGAGGAGCAGTTTAAAGGATATTTTAATGGAGAAGGATATTTTAATGGAACTAATTAGGATATATTTGTATTTTAAATAGTTTTGTGTTTTGGGGTATTTTAGTTGCAATTCCTTTTTAATTGTATCTATGTTGTACCCTGCCTCAAGCCTTGGGGAGAGGCAGGTAACAAACAAAAATTTATTTATATTATATAAATTTATAACTATCTAAGGTGTTGAACCCTATCTTCAAAATAAGTTCAGCATCTTGCACAGCTCCTTTAAAGGCCAGACTAAGGCTCTTTTCGCACAGCATTTGCCATGCGAAAGGGCGCCTGGAGCATTGTGCAATTGTGAGGAGCAATCTGCACAATGCACTCACAATTGTGTGACGCTCCAGGGTCTGGCAGACGCCGCTCGCACACTTTTTCATTTTTGGCTTTCAGTAGAAAATGGTGCACAATCGCACATTGCTCCAGGGCCCCACGCGCACTTGCTGCGCGTGTGGAGCCTCCAGAGCCACGGCTGTCGTGCTTCCTGCCCCAGTGCAGCCTGGGAAACTCCCAAGCTGCGCTGCAGAAGGAAGAGGCAGGGCTCTCGCGCTACCTGCTCAGGAGCAGACAGCTCATGCGGAGCTGAAGTAAGGGGACGCGAGAGCCTCTCACTGGAGGCTGCTTGCGTGATCCCTGCACCCCAACACCAAAACAAGGTAAGCTGGAGAAAGGGCCTAAAACTTACAGCAGATTCTCAGATTCTTCGCTCCACTGATATGGAAGCCAGGAAATCCCTCCAGGGATCTGATCGTTGACAAAGTTTCTTCTCAAAAGAAGTAGCCAATAATTTTTTAAATGTTCTTCCTGATGTAAGAAAGTCTTTGAAAACTACACAGTTTTCAAAGGCTACTCACAGTCTAGGACTTTTTTTGCAGAAAAATCAGAATGTGGTTGTTTTACACAGGGGGAAAAAGCATTTATTGTGCAGGAAACTGCATTTTCTGCACAGAAGATGCCATTTCCTATGCAGAAAATGTTTTCTGTACAAATCAACAATGTGTGAATTGTGTGCAGAATAATTCCTAAGCTATGAAGATTCTCATGAGTACAGGATTCTTCTTATCAGGGTTTCTTGGACAATATGCTTTTTGACCATTTTTAGAATATTTTTGAATATTCTTTCCATCTCTAGTTGCCACTGGGTATAGCATTTGTGACATTACTAATAAAAAAAAATCCAAATTTGTCTTCCCTTCCCAGTGACCTACATAAACTACAGAACAACTTCTCCCAATGTAATATCTTCCAAATATATTGGATTATAATCCCATCATTCTCAGATTGCTTATTGATTTAATTTATATCCTGCTTTTCCCTTGGCATGAGTCCCAAGGCAGCTCCAACCATTGTATTACATTTGAGACGTTACTTAGCTATATAGGGGAGGGTTACAGGTAATACTTATAATTTGATTATTTCCAAACACTGACATATGTCATAGGAATGTAAAGAAACTGTACAGTTCTGCCAGACTCTTCACCACAATGGATGCTTAATAAAATTGGCTTGAGGGAAGGGCCGGCGGGGGGCGGGGTCTTAGGTTTGAGGTTTCTATCCTCAACCTCTGCTGTTTGTAAATCTTCTCATGGAATGCAATAGCATTTCTGCAGAAGTAATTATATGAAGATAAGCTTCACTAGATATGACAAATTACAGGATGCTCCTAGAGTTTGGGGGACAAAGAAATGATAATGGCTACCCACACCTCCAATTTTCCAAACATATAAAATAGACTAGTTACTTTGTTTTCTTCTCAGCTCCGAAAACACATTCTTGTGAGGTTGAGAGCAGGAGTGAAGAAAAAACAAGTTCCTCTTGTATATTAGCAAAGCTAGGGATTAATTTAAAGGGGTTAACAGTACTCTATTTATCACAGTTTTCACACTGTGAGGTTAACAGTTGCTTTACTTTAATCCCATCAATTAACAACTGTGTTTTACCTCTTTCTGCTTTGGTTCTGCAGCAATGTGTAAGGTACATCGTGATCTATGCTTAGTGGTGCAAGTGAGAAGGCTTTCCCAGGAGTCACATTCTTGCCCTCAGATTCCCATCCTGATATGTCTAGTTTCTTCTTTGTACATAGGCTTCAACATACACAACTGCTACACTGCCAGTTCCCATCCTACACCCTCCTTCTTGTTATGTATGAGTTGGATGTCAGGAACAAGATCCATGTTTCAGTAGGAACACTAGAACAGGGATGTAAATCCTGGATGTTATAGGTGCCAGCTGTCCATTGTCAGGCAATGGAGTGCCAAGATATTCAGCAGGCAAATGGATACAGCTTAGCAGTCCAATGAAGCTTGCATAGTAAGGGTGAAGTGGATGCAAACTCAAGTGTTGGTCCCAGGATCAGGAATCCAACAGGCAGCAAGGGGAGACAGTCCAAAGGTCAGAGAAGGCAGGCAGACAGTGAGCAGGAAATCTGTAGCACACACATGAAGGCAAGTGCTGGGAAAAAAAAGTGTTTTGTTTCTGGTGTTGAGCCACCATCCTCTGCCTTCCTTAAGAAGGCTGCAGCCAACTGGTTCTCATCCCAACCTGATTAGCTCCTGATGCACTTGCGTCTGCTTGTCCTCCTTTGAGGCTACTGTTCACCTGGGAAAGCTGAGTCCTAGCCCAAGATAGTGGACTATTTTTGTCCCTTCATGTGAAGTAAAATAATTACAATTATGTTCTCCTGGTTTCAGGGGGAAGTGAAATTCCTTCCTAGCATTCTTCCTGTAATTGAATATCCAAAAATGTTGT